>JAULKM010101257.1:0-43143 GCA_032355605.1 Rubia tinctorum | reverse complement strand
ATTCTTTTACTATTTTCTTTTAAAAGACACGTGACTTTAACTTTAAGTAAATGTTGATTCATTATCAACAGATATTTCATACTCCCACCATTTCACTATGTTTGACACCATAGGTTTAAGAGTTTTTTTTTTTTGCAGGTGAAAATGTGTGGAGGGAATTGAGTGAGGAGAGTAAAAGTTAAATATGTGTGGTTGAGAATAATGTACTTTTTACCATGAAATGAAATGTGACAGTTTTAGAAAAACACATGAAAATGGCAAGTGTGTCAAATATAGTGAAACGTAGCAAGTATTCTTATTATTATATTTTTTTAAACAAACATTATTTCTCTATACATTTTAAAATTTATCGCATAAAAACACATATATTATTTTTGTTGAAATTTAAAATGATTATTATGTTATATTAACAAAGATTGAGTCAATTTTTATATTTAAAATAAATATATTAATATCAATAAATATATTAACTTATTTTAAATATTGCATCGTGTCTAATTCTCATATAAATTCGATAAAATTTTTGGTAAAGTTTTGGAGAAAAATCGCTTTTGCATAAGTATGGGAAAATGAGGTTGAATTAGATTTATAGAATAGTAAAAGGGTTTAGTTGCAATATTAAAAATTTATTATCCAATGTGTAGTGGTTACAAGGTTATAACCCGATCAATGCATTCTCAAAATTTTATCTTGATTTCTTCTAATTTGCAAATAAAATTCTTATCTTTTCATAATTTACAAAAAGATCATCTTTTAAGAGACGGACTAAAAAAATATTACTTATTTGAATTATATATTATGTTATAAATTTTTATTTTCATTCATAAATCCGTGCATCGGCACGGGTGTTATCTAGTATCTAATTAAAGCAGCAACTTTTCTGCCACACGTCACTTCCACATCTTGCCATATAAGCTTGCCACGTCAGCTTTTTAAAACAAATTGAAAAGAAAATAGCTCCATTAAAAGTCCATCAATTAATCTTTATCCCTTCCTTCAATATTGAAACCCTCTACAACTTCCAATGGGTCATAATTATACAACATTTATACTCCCATGTGCCTCTTCTCCTTTCTTCTTTGATGCTCCCAGCCCCCCCACATTCCTCGCCGACTCTCCATATTCCAAAACCTAACCCAAAGCATTTCCAGTCCGCTCCTTCCCCAACCACTAGCAATTGAATGAATTCGATCTTTCAAAACCCAAAGCATTTCCTTTTTATAAGAATTTCACTTTTCCTTCTCTGAATGAATTCGATCTCTCCCATGTTGAATCTGTACTTCTACGTGTGTTTTCCTTTGTTGATTCGGTTTTCTTTGGTTGCATGCTAGATGTTTGATCATTTGTTTGACTTAAAAAGCTAATCCCAACGTTCTACTTTGGTTCGATCACGGCATTGCTCTCTTAAGGATTTCTTGTGCATTTTTGGGAAAGGAACCGTTGTTGCCATTTGAGGCTTTGCCCCAGTTGCAGAGGATTTTAGTAGTGCAAGTTTTGTGTGCTTCTTTAGTTTTCCAGTTTGAGCTTATCCCTGTAATCTTTTTGTGTATTTTTTTCCCATTTTCTTCTATGTCTGAAAAAGGGAGTGTTCTGGCTAGAAAAGAAGACGTGTTATTTGATATTCAAGAACATCCGACATCACAAAACGTGTAGCATAGGAAGCAGCGGTATGTCAACTTACCAAGACTTTATGTGATCATATTCTTACTTGGGTGTAATGTTGGTGGGATGTTGCAGGCAAAGGTTGCCCTGTTATGGAAATCAGTAAAGAAAAATACTAATATTTCATTTTACTTACAACTATGAATACTTTACTATTTCCAATTACTAAAAACATAATTTTATAATTTAAATTATATAATTATTGATTCATTATCAACACATATTTTATATTCCATCAGTGTATTATTCATGATGTATAGTATTATCAAACAAAATCTACTTTTACCTTTATAAAATGCATATATTTTATTTTTGTTTAAATATAAATTGTTGATTTTTATTTATCAACATATACCAAGTCAGATTATGTTTATATTCTATAATTAAATCAGAATATTAATAAATATAATCATTTGTTTTAAATAGTACATCGTGTATTTTCTCATATAAATACATTTTTTAACTTATTAAACATTGTAATTACGTTATAATTTCATTTTGACACGTTATAAATGTGGAAATGAAGAATATAATTAGGGTTACGTTACAAATGCGGAGATTAAAAACATAATTATTTTAGCTAAAAAAATACTCATAAAGAATGACGTGACAAGATGGTGTGTACAACATTAAGGATACGTTACGAATGTGGAAATTAACAACATAATGAAGGATACGTTACGAATGTGGAAATTAACAACATAATGAAGGATACGTTACGAATGTGGAAATTAACAACATAATTAAGGTTACGTTACACATGTGGAAATTAACAACATAATTAAGGACGCGTTACAAATGTGGAAATGAAGACCATAATTAAGGTTATGCGGAAATTAAAAATATAATTATTTTAGCTAAAAAATACTCATAAAGAATGACGTTGCAAGATGATGTGGACAGTTGTGATAGTGCCACGTGGCCAAAAGGTTGTTGTTGATAACGTTATCAATGTGAAAATTAACAACATAGCGAAGGATACGTTACGAATGTGGAAATTAACAACATAATGAATGTTACGTTACAAATGTGAAAATTAACAACATAATGAAGGATGCGTTACAAATGTGGAAATAAAGAACATAATTAAGGTTACGTTACAAATGTGGAAATTAAAAACATAATTATTTTGGCTAAAAAATACTCATAAAGAATGACATGGAAATACGGTCTTTCCCAAGACTTTGCCAAATATATAATCAATTTATATTTACTTTCTTCCATAAATAGTATATTTATGGCCATTTTCATATAATAATATAAAATAATTTTAGAGTCCGTCTCTTAAAAGACATTTTTTCCATAAGCTATGGAAAATCAAGGTTTAAATTAAAAATTAGAAGAAAAGAAGATAAAATTTTCTGGTTGCATTAATCGGACCATAAACTTCTAATTACTACATATTGCATAATAAATTTATAATATTGCATCTAAAATATTTTACCTTTTTATAATTCGAATTCAACCCCATATTTCCATATGCTTATTTATACGTTGTCTTATACCTCTATTTATAACTAAGAGAATTAATGCTATTTAGTTTGAAAATATACATAATTTTATAAATATACTTTAATAGTTATTGATTCATTATCAACATATCTTTCATATTCTACACTAAAGTTAATATTCATCTATATAAAATACATATATTATTTTTGTTCAAAGATAAAATAATTAATTATTAAATATCAACAAGATTGAGTTACTTTTTTAAAAATTGAAAATAAATATAGATAATATTAATAAACATATATATTTATTCTAAATACTGCATTGTGTACCATTCTCATATAAATATAATAACTATTTATTAATTATTGAAATTATAAATTATGTTTTATTTATCATTCACGTTTATAAATCCGAGTATCGGCACCCAAGGTAAGTAGTAATAGTTGAGCCTATACAAAATTAATCACAAAACCATCTGTGTGAGCCATAATGAATGATGAAGGCAACAAAAGAAAGGGGAGGAAAATAAATTACAATTTGTTGTTTTGTGTGTAATTCTCTGTAAAAAGTTCTTTGCTATTTAGAGATATGTTTTGTTACAATCATTACTACTGCTGCATTTACAATCTGGATGAAGGGAAGGAGTAAGTAAGGGCATAATGAAGGTCAGTAAGGGCATAACTCTCAAAAGAATTATGATACTGCTGATCTTTTTCTTATGCTATTGTCACAGGTTCTTCAGCATGCAGTGACACCGGACTACATGGTGTTTCAGCAACTCGGATTGATCTTCCTTGGAAATACTGCAAGGCTACGGTTTTCGCTCATGTTACCCCCATTTGATAGATAGCTCTCCGGAAGTTGCCTGGCCAAAGTGGTGAATTAACACAGGGTGTGGAGAATTGCTACTTTGGAATCGCAACTTCTGTTTACTCTGGTTTTGTTTTATCTTCATCAACGATCTCTAGATTGATCGATAGCTTTACTTTTAGTGCTTAGTACATAAAATTTTTGGCAAGCAATAATGTTGCCTTGTAACATCTGCTATGTACTTTACTATGGTTACTATCTTTGGACTGGGGTACCAATATACCAACCCTCACCCTCGGGTGTTTTCATTAAAAAAAAGTTTAGTTCTACTATTTATTATTTGATTAAGTGTTCAATCTTTAAGTGTGAATACTGCTTAGTTATTCTCTCTGGGTTTATTATATCCCTGATAACTTATTTATTTGTCTTACCTATATCTTGAATGTTTATCTTTAGTTAATGTACGAAAGAAGAATATAACAAATTTAACATTTATAACATTATTTATACTTTTTTATTTTAATTATTATTTCAAGGTGTAATCGATAAAAGAAAAGTAAAATCTAAGCGTTTCTTCTTTAAATTCAATTATTACCTATGCATTGAACTCATTATGGGCGGGGTTCATAGAAGATGCTAAAGTAACATTACCACCCAAAATATTGTGAAGAAAAAGGTAAGTACAAAAGATAAGTGTTGAACTAACTTACTCCCCCGAATAGTCTGTCCAAAGCAATCCAAGAGTTGTTGCTGAAAAAACCACCAAGGATAATCCACAAGATCCTCAATTTGGTTTTAGCTTTGGTTGTAACTAAGGATAACTTGAGATTATCAACTTAGCTACAACAAAGGATAATGCCGAAGGATCCTCAACTTAGTTTCCATTTTCTCTCAATTTCTCTCATTGTCTAGGAACTCTTTTGGGTTTTCATCCTAGAATTCACAAATGTTGAGCTCTCCATCTCACCTTTTTCCACACGGCATCTCATTTTTGCCTAGGTTTTCCAACCTAGTCGGGTCTGACCTCTCATTTTTACCTACGCCCTCTGACCTATCCGGGATTTCTTCCTATTTTTGCTTAACTTGCCCTTTCGGGTTTCCAACTTAGATGGGAATAAATTTCTTTTTCATTTTTTCCAATTTTAAAAAAATTGTAGCACAAAATGTCCCAAAGTTGGGTTCATATACAAAAAGATAGTAAAAAAGAAAAAAATTACACAACAAAAAATGTTCATTCCAAAACATTCCCCAACAAATTGATAAAACCTAAAAATCACACCACCAAAGATTCTACCAAACTTCCCAAAACCAAAGAAAATACCAACTAAAGCAACAACAAAAACACAAAGGAATCCTAAGATGAAAACTTCTAAGTATTTCAATACTCACTCACCCAGACTTGAACTTTGTATTGTCCCCAATTCAATGAATCAATAAAAACCATTAGTGGGGAAAGAAAAAAGCAGTGAAGCTCATTCATGTGACCCCCGAAGGGTCCCTCCTCAAGTGCTGAGTCTGGTGCCTCTTTGTTCTCTCCTCTTGACGCATTTCTTATCTCTCAATAGGAATTATATCCTGAAAACCATCAAGCTTCAAGATATGGAATCTCTCAATCAATTGTTCAATGGCTTCTTCTTGGACATCCAATCTCTCATCTACAATGGCGAACTCCTCCTTCATCTCTCACTCAATGGACTCCAACCTAGACTCCCAAGTATACATGTTACACTCCATAAAACTTAGCCTAGTCCCAAATTCTTCCAACTGTAACCTCATTCTGCCAATTGCATGACCAATATCCTGCATAAGTCGGGTAGAGCTCGCAAGCTATTCCCAGAATATGCAAAATTGGTCAAGGGCATCTGTGGATATCTGAGTACTGCTAACTGGTGCCCTAAGTGGCTTCTCGTTGTGGTCCTCCTTGACGTTCATATTCGGATTTGATAGGATTCTGTAGAAATCCTTCTCAAACCTCAGATCAAGGGCTATGAAAAAGTTCCCCAACACCGTATCTTGGTCGATAGTTGTACGCTCTGCCTAGGGGAGAATCATAAAAATTGTACACCAAGGAGCCACTATATAACCATACGAGGCAATCCTTTGAATTCGTTGTTGCCACCATACCTGCTTTTGCCAGCCTGTTTACCGTGTATCGTGTCCCCGAACGACCCACATTAGCCACCACAAACGGAGAGGGAATCGGATGACCCAATTGTTGGCTAGAAGTCCAACCATGCCTCCTAAAAGAATCTTGCCACCTTTCTTGTTTTCCATTGCAATGCATTCATCCACGAAATCTGAAACTATGTTGGGGTAAAAATTCCCCTTTGGAGTCATCGTCCAAAGGACTTTAACATCCGACCCAGGACACTGTGAGATCTCCCCATGATAGAACACTCAATGGCTAACAATTTTTGAACGTATTGGAATGACAGATGGACAATCATGGTGCTCTGAAAAAATGCTTCCTCTCTGTGCCTAAAAGGATTCTCTAAAAATTGCTCAATGAGAATGGAATGCCTTCTCGGTGAGTCCTTGGAATTTTCTTCCCGTACTTCCACCCGAATGCTTGGGCAATGTCCCAATGTGACAAAGTGTATTACTTATCATCCAAGTGGAAATAGATGTTTCTCCTCCACTCACCGCCTTTTGACTGCTCCGAGGTCGCCAAAAACTCTAAAGTCCACTGTATGTAAATCTTGGACTGCTTATCTAAGAAACCCTCTAGGCCCATTCGACCTAGAAAATATGTGATGCGTTCAAGTAGGCCTAGATCCCAAGGTCTCCTTGCAAGCAAACTTCTTCTCCAATATGGTTCACTTTGGTAAATTCAAGTACTTCCACCTCCGGGCTGCACTTCCAGAAATGTTGGTCAAACCCATGAACTCATCAATGACAACCACGGGGTTAGGATGAATAGAAGTCTCTGGCTCTTGTCTCCTAACCTTGGCCGGTTTCTTCCCCTTGTCACCCTGGGAAGTTGTTCATTTTTTTCGAAATTTTCCTTTTTGGATCGATCCTATTCACAACAAGAAAAAGGTGGTAATGCAAGAATAACCAAAGGCATGCATTAAGTTTCATTAAAAATAACATTCCTTCCTAAATAGCCACAACATTTCAAATCATGTTATCTCAACATAAAAGGCTATTCAATCAAAAACCATCCTTTTAAACAATGAACCCATTAATCAACAAGAGTTTCATCCCAAAACCCTTTGTCATACTAAAACATGCAAAATATATCTACTAAAAACATATCTAGAACAAAGAAAGAAAGACCACGTATCTTTATTGTCATTATCACGACTTATTCCCTTTTCCATGCATTTTAATTGAATGAACCTATCGTTGGGTCTCCGGATTCGCCATAGGCAACTCCACCCATTATGACATCCTTGTGAATAGGTCTCCACAAGGATTCATCCTTACCTTTAAGCGCTTTTTTCCAAGAAGACTGTGTATCCATTCATAGCCAATACTGAATCCTTAGCCATTTATTTGGGGTTTAAGAGGTGGTCGACGGTGTTTTACTTTCTCGCCACTTTCTAGAAACCGTTGCATGTTAGTGAGCATAGAAAAGCAATCTGAGATAGACAAATCATCACAGTTAAAGTGCAAGGCAATAGTCTCATCGATATGATCATCACAGTTAAAGTGCAAGGGGGATTCATTTTATCACTCTCACAGTCATTAAAAATTTGATCAACTATGTTATCTTCATCACTATCATCAAGAGTCGCATCAAGGAAATCATGAGTATCTATCATGCAAGAGCCATGTTAAGCATTTTCTTCACACAATGTTATGCTTTGACACACAAGATATAGATTAGGTGAATCATGCTTAGATTTTAAAATATCAAAACTAACTCTATCCAGGTTATCCTCTAAGGTTAGTGTTCCCAAATGAACATCAATATTGGTCCTTGATGTTTTAAGAAAAGGTTTCCCCATAAAAATTGAGGGTGAACCACCATCGTGCGCTACATCGAGAATATAGAAGTTTGCCAGAAACTCCAAATTCCCCACTCGGACCATCACATCCTTCACTAGTCCACGAGGACTAGCTTGGCAGTGATCAACCATTTGGAAGATTACCCTAGTTTCTTTTAGTTCACCTATCTATAGATTCTCATAAATGCAAGAAGGTATCACATTAATAGAAGCTCCAAGATCAATCAAAGCATCACCAATATACCACCCAAAGAAATAAGAATTGAAAACATTCCAGGGTTATCACATTTTGTAGGTAACTTCCTATGATTAAGAGCAGCAACTCCTCCTATTTTCAATTTTCCTATCTTCCTAAGTGGTTTATTCCTCTTTCAAGTGCAAGAAACTTTCAAGAATTTAGCATACGAAGGCACATGATAAATTAAGTACAAGAGTGGAAAAATAACCTCAACCTTATCGAAGATTTTTTAGATGTGCTCTTTATTGGTTGCCACCTTCGTCCTTCCCCTAAGTGCACAAGGGAAGGGCGGCGGGAGATTAACCCTCGCTTCGGGTTTTGAAAGCTCCTTGATGAGTTCCTTCACAACCAATTCTTGCTCCTCCAAGTTGGTTTTGTTCCTTTCCACGACCAAGTCTTCCTCTTGTAGGATTTCCTTCTCGGGGTCATGCACCTCCTCCCCGCTTCTTAACTTCAAAGAGCTCACATTCCTCATATTAACCTCCAGTTGAGAAGGAAGTTTGCCAGACTCTTTGGCTTCAAGTCAACTTTTCGATGTGGCAAGTTGCCAGACTTAAATCTTAAGATTCTTGATGCTTGAGAATGCCCTAGTCCGGAGATCTTTAATATCTCGCTTTGTGCCCTCCGCAAAGATATCATGTTTTTTAGCTAATTAAGAGATTGCATTAAGGATTTCCTCTCGGTCCGACTTGTAAAGTGAGGTGTTATTGTTGGAAGGCCCTTCTCCCCTTGGATAGGGTTAAGGCGGAACTTGTCCGCCTCGGTTGTACCCATGCATTTGGTTCTCCTCGCGCAAATGGAAATTTGGGTGATCGCGGTACCTCGGGTTGAAGGTGTTTGTGTAGGGATCTTTCCTTTCACCTCCTTGGTTCCCACGGAATCCATGTTGTTGTCCCCTAGCAAACTTTGGCCTATTTCCACCATTGTTTAAATCTAACGCCTTAACTTCCTCCATATCTTCTACCACTTGCGGGCAAACATCCCTGTGATGACCAAGGCTACAAATACCACAAACATTTGCTTGTTGAACTCCCCTTTTCATGAACACTTTCATCATAGAGGCAAGAGCTTGTACTTGCTCCTCTAACTTAGGTTATTGAGATGGTTCATCTACGGGCTTCACCCTGGAACTTGTCCCAAACTGCCTTATTCCGTTTGCCATCTCTTCAAAGAGTGTCATTGCCTCCCTTTGTCTCTTGTTGGAAATTTAACCATTTCAAGAGACATTCACCATACGCATATCATCATTGCACAACCCTTCAAAGAAATAGCAAACCAAGTCTCCCTCCTTGAATGGAAGATACAAACAACTAGCCAACAACCTCTTGAACCTTTCCAAATACTCGTAGAGGGACTCATTAGCAAACTGAAAGAAATGGAAAGTTGCTTCTTCAACCTCGGAGACTTTGAAGATAGGAAGTATTTCTCGAGAAATCTGCGCTTCATAGCCATCCATGAGGTATTACAACCAGGCAGGAGAAAGTACAACTAATCCTTGGCCGAATCCTAAAGTGAGAAAGGAAACGCCCTCAGATTGTAATCTTCCTCCGAGATACCCGCCGGCTTCATATTGGTACAAACTTGGTGGAATTTGGAAATATGCTTGTTCGGATCTTCTCAGGCCATTCCATGAAATGTCGGCAAGCAATGGATCATACCGCTCTTGACTTCACAAGCCACATAGGGTGGCAACGGTGGGAAAATGTTGCAAAGTGATTGATTGTCCAAATTTGGAGCCATGAACTCCCTCAAAGTACGGTTATCCTCCGCAATTTCTTCTTTCTCTAAAACTACCAAAAGTGGTTCTTGTGGAACTTCCAGCCTAGATCTCTTCTTCATTCGTCGTCTACCACCAGTGTAATCTATTGAACAATGTAAAACTCCCAAGTTCTGGGCACGGGAATGTATCATGAACCGGGAATAAAATAATGGCCAACCAAAAATAACACTTGCAAAAATGGTTAGAAGTAACCGGAAACTAGCAAAAAAGCTCAACAACCAAAACCAACAAAAACAAAAACAAAACTAAATACTCAACTAACATGCCATACAATTTAACTACTAGACTGTTAAACTAACATCTCCAGCAGCGGCGCTAAAATTTTACCAGCCTCTTTCCGAGCATCGTTAATAATTCACGGGAGATCTACTAAGCCGAGGGGAGGCCGTGAATCAAAGATGAAAAAAAATTATTGTTGCTCCCGTTCCTAGTACGACACTACCAAAAATGGTAGAGAGTGGAAAGTACCAGGGTCATCCACAGAGATGTTAGGAATTTAATAATTAACTATACACAACTGTGATCAGGTCATCAATCTGACCATGTGTTTCGAATAAACAGTTTTGATAAAACACTCATTTGGGGGGAGTTTATACTAAGAACTACTACCATGCAAATAATCACAAGAATTAACAATACAAACTAACACTCAGGGAATAATTTCGTAACATGATTAATTACATTTTAATCATCGATATCATCAAATACAAGAACTTAACCTTATTCTAGTGTTTGTTACACGTAGTGCGGACGATGGCCAAAACTTCCCCCTATTTATCACATAGAGGTGCGCGTATTAAATATTCCATTGGCCTTGCCTACACAACTAGGAGAGTGCAACAACGGCAAATGCTCATTGTGCAGGTCTGATTCTCCCCCGTGCAATTAAGTCCCAGGTGGAACACAATGAACAGACTACCTCTTGGCCTACAAAGGCAAAGGAAGTAGGCGTCTTATTGATGACTCTAGGATCAACAAGACAATCCTAGTTTTCTACTTAGTCAATCTCTACCTGCAACCCTTCGAACTACATAATTGGCTAACTTGAGCATTGTCGATCGTAACGATTAACAACGGCAACCTACATGCTCACATCCACACGTTTCTAGACTATCTTTTCCCCAAGTGCATCTATGTTTCCTTCCCCGGGGGGTAGCAATAGTGCAACAATGTGAAAGTAGACTTGGTGTGTGCTTACTAATCGTGAAAATCATGCAATTCACAAGAATTATAAGAACAAGCCAACATAATAATCACAAAACACATAGAGATAGTTAATTCTAGAAATCTCACAAATGAAATTAATACATGAATAAAAATATGTTCCCCAAGTAAGATCCCTACTCCCTAAGCATTGAACCCATGTAGTTCATTGGATTAAACACTTTTGTGTGAGCATAGAGAGAAGGAAGAGTATTTTCTCTCTCTAGAGAATCTAAATATAAGAAAAAACTTAAACCAAAGTAGACATAGGTCCATGTATATAGTAGTGGAGAATTGGGCCTAAAAATAGGCCAAAATAGCCAAAAACCCTAGCACTAGCAACCGGCACACAGGGTGGAATTTGGCATGGTTCGTGCCAGCCGAGACCCCCACATGCTAGTGTGGGACGCTAGCCTTGGAATGGGCGGTGGCCCCGTTCTTGCGCGTACCAGCCTCGCACTAGTGCTGATCATGCCAACCGGCATGGGCCGTCAGCCGACACTCCATTTTTGCACCTTCTCATCCGCGTCCTATGTTGTTTAGCGTGCCCCATCGGCTAGAACCTCATTTTACTAAATATCTCGGCATAGGACGTGTAGTTCTTTGCACCTCATCATCTGGTCTTGGCATTGGTGACTTGAAACAGCACGGACCATGTGAAATGGGACATTTGGCACCCATACTTAGCAAAATTTAGAATGAAGAGAAGATAAAGGGTGCACAGAAAATCAGAATGAGCACGGTCTGTGTTGGGTGGAACATGTCTTGCCGAGGACTCCTGACACAGGCCATGTCACTTGGAACAAATCGTGCTAGCCTCGCGAGGTATGTGCCGGACGTGGCTGGTTCAGTCGGCTGACTTGTTTGCTCAATTTCTTCACACTTTTGGCATGAAATCCAAGAACATAGAATTAGAACTTCTTGTTGTGTAAATGATATTAATGTTTCTTGATGAGTATGTTAATGTGGTTTGTTATCATATTTTCCTAATGTGGCACTAAAAGGTAGAACCTTTAATGTTAATATTTCTAAGTTATATCTAATAAATGCTTTGTTTGGTTAAATGGCTAGACATTTGGTAGAATGCTTGTAGTTGTTATCAAATCTATTGGTTCTTTGTGTTTGATGTCATTGATGAAATACCTTCAGGCGTTGTTTGTTTAGAGTGATCATTGGTGAGGTTTACAAATAGTCGTTGATCATTTTCGCAAATTACTCTTAAGAAGAGTGGAATGTTTATCTTCAAAATGAAATTTTTGTCATTCACAAAAGGTAATCAATGTGATTTAATGAGTGCTTTTTTTTAGAATCTATAAGAGGTTTGGAAGTGAAAAACCAATTGCATCCAAGGCTTTGTCAATTGTAATTTTATCATCTTTTATTAGTTTGTTGCATGATTATCTTAATTATCTTCATAAGCTAGTTGTTTTATTCTTACTTTCATAACTTAGAAAAACCAAGCTAAAACTCCCCTCTTTAATTGCTTTTATATACTCCCTCTATCCCACTTCATATAACTTAATTTGACTTTTGAAAGTCAAACTTAGCCAACTTCGATCAATAAATTATATTATTGTACATTTAAAACTATTACCATGTTATATTTTGTTGAATTCATTATAACAGTATATTTTTAATTTATTATATTTTTAGATTTTTTTACACATATAAATAAAGATGATAATATTTAAACATTGATGCAGTAATTTGACTCTCAAAAGTCAAATTAAGCAATATGAAGTGGGACGGAGGGAGTATATATTTATATGCTATTATCCACCCTTATATGCATGGACCCTTTGGAAAATCCCTCTCCTTTGTGGATGACCCTGATTTTTCACTATCTACTTAGTTGTATTTAAAAATAACTTTAGGGCTATAAATTGTATATTTGAGAGGTACGGAAATGACCTCCCAAATTTTGCCGCCGCCGCGGGGAAAGAGGCGTATATTTTAAGAGTTTGGGAATGTTTGTGTGAATATGTGCTAACTTTTTTTATTTGATTTTTGGTTGGTTTGTGGTTAGCTTGGAGACGTATTGTCCGAGTTCTTGGTGGATCGTTTTTACGCGATCCTTTTCACAAGAACCCCTACACTACGACCCCAAGTTAGAGTTGAATCTAAAAGGGGCTAGAAGACTTTCTTTAGACAGTGTGAATAACACCTCTTCTAGTGACCATTTTGAGGAACCTTTGACTTCTATGGAGCATCAAGATGTGAATCCTAAGGAAGACCTTAACACCCTCACCTTCAAGGAGGAAATTTTCCATTGAGGCATTGAGGGAGACTATGGCTCCCAACTTGGAGCAACAACTGATGTGCATCACATATCCAGTGGTTAGGCCTAATGGGAATTTTGAACTTAAATCCGGATTGATACATTTGATACCTTCATTTCTTGGTAGGCAGGGGAAAGATCCCAACAAGCATCTCTCCGACTTCTAGATAATTTGTTGTCGTATGATTCCCGAAGAGGTGGATGAAGAGCTTTACAAGTTGAAGGGCTTCCCATTTTCTTTGAGAGATGCTGCAAGAGATTGGTTTCATTATCTTCCATCTGGGAGTATAAACTCATGGATTGATTTGAAGAGAAATTTTCATGCCTATTACTTCCTGGCCTCCAAGTCCGCCACCTTGAAGAAGGAAATTAGCAATATCCTCCAATGGCATAAGGATTCATTTTATGGCTATTAGGAGAGGTTGAAGAAGCTCATTTCGAGTTTCCTGTACCATGGCTGTTCGGAAAAAGACTTGGTGTAGTACTTATACAATGGTCTTCTTGATGAGGAACAAAGGCTAGTGAGGGGAGTTTGTGGTGGATCCATTAGAAACAAGTGTTCGGCTGAAGCTATGGAGATTTATGAAAAGTTAGCCAAAAAATTGAGAACTTTTAGCTCAAGGTCCGATCTTAGAAGGCAAAACCCAAACAACACAAGTGCTCCCTACAATAATGGAAAGCTCGAGAATCAAGTCTTAACGCTCAATTCTATGGTGAAATCCTTGATGACAAAGTTCGTAAATGCACAGCATGTGAAATCTTGCGAGATTTGTTCATCTCCGCACCCCACTGACGCGTGCCCAAGTTTTCAAGATGATTTTGTAGGGGAGGTGAATGCTGTGAGTTTTCAATGAGGCTGAGGATATCAAGGGAATCAAGGTTACCAAGGCGGTCAAGGCAAACTAAATCGTCCTTACAATGTGGGTAATCGAGATCACCCGAATCTCCGGTATAGAAATGCTCAATGAGGAAAAATACTCAACAATACCACCCTCAACAACCACAATACTGTCCTCCGCAAAAAGAAATTCCCAAGGTTCTAAGAAAAGCCCTATGATCAAGGTGATAGTTCGAGCTTGTCAAAAGATGAAGTGTTGTAAGCCTTAGAAAGGTTTAGCTTATGTTAGAATAAATCCGAGAAGTTCCAATTGAAGGCCTGATTGAGCATCAAGAATTTGGAGACTCAGATGATTCAAATGGAATCCATCTTGAACGGAATGGAATCTAGGGATTTGGAAAATCTTCCTTCTCAACCGGAACCTAACTGTTTATAAAATGTGAGTGTCATCTCATTTAGGAGTGGTAAGGAGGTGAAAAACCCCCAAGGAGAAGGTGTTGTTGAGGGGGAGATTGAAAAGGAGGTGGTTCTTGAGAAAGAGGTCGAGAAGTTATCCATGGAGAATGTGAGCGATGAGAAGGAAATCGAGAAGGAAACCATAGCTCCAAGAGTGGGATCAAAACCCAAACATCATCCCCTCCTCACAAGAAAGCTAAAGTGGCAAAGATCCCCTCCTATGTGCTGGAACCACCCTTTCCAGAGGCCTTGAAAAATATGCGGAAGAAGGAGGACAACAAAGACATCTACGAAATCTTTCGTAGATGCGAGGTAAATATTCCACTCTTAAATGCTATAAATCAAATTCCTCAGTATGCAAAATTTCTTAAGGAATTGTGTGCTACCAATAGGAAACAGAAAATGAAGGTCAAACATAATAATGGAAATAGTGAGCATGTTTCCACTATGTTTAATGATGAGTTTCCTCCTAAATGTGATGATTCGGGAATGTTTACAATATCTTGTGTGATAGGAGTTAAACTTGTTGAAAAGGGCAATGCTAGGTTTAGGTGCTTCAATTAATGTGATCTCATATTCTAAATCTAGGCACTTTGCACAAAATTGGGGTTGTTACCAACTAACCGATCACTCTAGCACATACTTGAAATGTATTGTGAAAGACGTGTTAGTGGAAGTGGACTCCTTGACATTTCCCGCCGATTTTTACATCCTTGATATGGAGAATGATACTCATGCTACACCTATTTTACAAGGTAGGCCATTTTTAAAGACTTCAAGGACAATAATCGATGTGCATAATTGAACACTAACTATGGAGTTTAACGGGAGGAAGGTAGAATTTGACACTAACAATTCTAATAATCATCCCATTTGATACCACTCTTTCCATGATATGGATGTTGTCAATGATATAGAGAAAATATGTGTTAGAGCCCAATGGTAGTAGTTTCGTGAAGTTGCCCTAGATGCTGATTTACGTGATGCTTCTATTGAATATGTTGTGGGTACTAACTTGAAGGAAAGAAACAATGATGAAAACTCTCTTGGGAAAGAAATATCCAACACCCCTAGTGTGTCAATGGGGGATCCAACAAAAGTGGAATTCTCTCTTTCTCATGGAAAGACTTTGGTGGTAGAGTGAAAATTGCCACTGAAGGTGCTCAAATATTCATCTATTAGAGAAGAAGAGAAAACTTTGATTGCTCATTCAATCGAAATAACCGTGGAGCAAAGAGGGAGGAATTATTGGGCATGTTGAGGAAGCATGAAGAAGCCCTAGGTTATGTGCTCCGAACTTTGTTGGGAGATGATGTGGATCCAAAAACTTGTGTCCCTGATAGAGGAAAAGAGACCAATCTCTTTGGTTAATTTTGTGAATCATAGCCATGAAGGGAGTAAGTTATGCTAAAGACGTTAAATAAACTTGATTTTGATCATCCGGGAAATCATTGATATTCCGTTGATGAAATTGTGTATTTATCTTTGTTAGAAATAAGTTTTCATTTTCTTTAGATAATGTGATTTAATTGCTTTCGTTATTTCATCTCGAAATTTGTTAGATTTCTTTTTCTTTTGTTTTGGAGCAATATTATGTTGTTTTGTAGGAAGCACTTAGTTTCGGAGAAAATGAGCAAGGAGGAAAGGTAAGCAAATGGGGTAGGACAAGTCCAACTCATGGACCATGTAGACGTCCCTAGTCCGTGAATGCTAGAATTTTCAACCACGGAGGTCAGACCAAACTCCAACTCGCGGGTCATGTAGACGTGCATGATTCGCGACACTCAAATGTTCCTCCATCTCCAAATCACCCATATCTTCCCCACCACCTCCCAATACCACTCAAACCTACTTACCTGCAAACACAACTCGAAACCAATGAGGTATTTCTTACCTCATTGTGATTTCAGTGCTTTACTAAAAAAATTAATATATGATAGTGATTGTGATTGGACTTGCTTAATGAGAGATTGTGGGTAGAGTATATTGTGGTGGGGGTAGTTTGTTCATTAGATCTATGATTGTGCCACTACGGGTATATTTTGGTGTTCATTTATCATTGCAAGTATTCTCTCATTTTCTCTTTTAGACATGTGTCCTAAAATGTTCATTTGCATTGACGACAGTGCAAGCTTTAAGTGTGGGAAAGGGGAATGCAATGATACTTATGATTATTGGTTTAGTTTAGTTTTAGCAAGTAGCTCTTGAGAGATTTTTTTATCAAAAAAATTATTTACAATATATTATAAAGAATCCCGCTAAGTTGAAAACCCAAGAGGCCAACTTATGCAAAATTGGGGGCCAGGATAGGATGAAACCCCAAAGGGGCAACCTATGGAAAATGAGAGGCCAAATGGTGTGGAAAAAGGTGAAGGTGAGCATTGAAAAAGGAAAAAAAAATGTGTGAAGCTAGGATAACAATCGGAAGGGGCTTCCAGGAAAACTGAGAGAAAATGAGATATAATGAAACATTCTATACTTCTCTTAGTTTGTCTATTTGGTACCGTCTTTGGTAGAGTAAGCTAGTTTTACACTTGTATTTTGTACTTTACCTCTGATTGGTATGATTGTTGTTTAGATTATGTTAGGCTTTAGGTGTGAGAGTGTGAGAGATTCTTATGTCTTGGGGGTTAGGGTAGTCTAGGAATAAAATGTTAGGTATTTTGGGAAAATTCTATGCATGCTAGTTTACGCTTAGGTAGTTGCTTGTTCTTGTTTACTCGAGAACGAGTAAAGGTTTAAGTGTATGGGATTTGATGAGACTTCAAATGCGTATTTTTCGAAACATTATCATTTTGTTGAAAGATTTCTATATTTGGATAGGTTTACATCATAAGGGGTTTAGATAATCGTTTTCAGCTTTCGTAACTAAATCCTTCAATTTGTAACCTATTTTGAGTCTAATGGATTTTTGGTCTTTAGGAGCATCTAGATTCCTTTTTGTGAGATTAATTCGCAGATTACTCATAGACCTGGTAAAATATAATCAACCCCGAAAATCCATAGTTAAATAATCTAACCAAATTTAACTGACGCCCAAATAGTCGGACCCAGTCAATAACCTGAAACTAAAAACCCGAAACACAATTGTCTGATCCGATGAGACCCAAACCCAAAAAAAATCCAAATCCAGTCTGAAGTCAAACCCGAGAAGGACCTACACCCAAATCGAACCTAAATTCGAACCCGAAAAAGACCCGTACTCGAAAGATACCTGATCATACCTGACTACTACCCGATTCAAAAGAACCGAATCGATGTTAACCCAAATTTGAAGAGATTCAAATTAATGTTAACCCAGACCGAAACAGACCCGAACATAATTGAATTGTGTGAATATAATTTTTACTATCTTAAATTTTAACTTGATCATATTAAATTGACAATAACATTACAATTATAAACAATAAAATACATTATTGTTTATTATTATGTTATTAAGATTACAATAATGAATAAATTTAAAATCTTTAATAAATATCATAATTAGATGAAATTATTTTAAGAGTATATTTTAAATGTATGTATTAAATGAAAGAAAAATGTAAATTATTACTTTATAATTAATTTTAAAAATTGATAAGCTAAAACTAATATTAATTATTTATTTTATTTATTATTTAAGACTCATAAGTTACGATTAGTAAAATATTTAATTACTATCGAAAGTCGGTCAATATTATTTATATAAAGTAAATTTAGTTCTTAACGGATTTATTGGTTATATATTAATATTGCACTTAATTAAGAAAAAAACAAGCATGTATTTGTATATGACGTTTACAATGAGTGAATTAGATAAAATAAATTTTGTCAAAAAGTTATCAATCAAATTTGAATAAATAAAAAAATACATATATAATTATTACTAATGAAAGATAACAATAAACATAGGGTATCTGATAATAATTATTTATATAATAATATTAATAACTTATTTTAAAATTTAAAACATATGAAATAATTTAATTTATACATTTCCAAGTATTAAAATTTATTGTTTCTAAAATAATTAAATAAAAGCTAGTTTATTTGTTGGTAAAATGATTTCTTTAAATTAAAGAGGTCACTGATTCAACTCCCCATAACAACATTGTTTTATTCCCTACCTGCTAAAGTTGTTTTAAAAATTGCACATTAAACTTGGGATTTTTATTCCTCCGGCTGCTAAAGTTGTTTTCAAAATTGTATATAAAACCTTGGATTCATAGGACACTATACCATTTTAAAAACATTTACAATGAGTAAATTAAATAAAATCAACATTTTCAAAATTTTATTAATTTAAATTTTATTAATAAATATACACACATACATAATTATTGTTAAGGAAAGATAACAATAAACTTATAGCATAATAATTATTTTTATAATAATATAATTAACATATTTTAAAATTTTATTAATGTTTTGTTATCTAAGTTTAATGTAGTATTTTTTTCAAATATATTGCGAACAGCTTAACGTGAATGTGTGTGTATATATATGCATATGTATATATTCACAAATTAAAAATAGACTAAATATTTTTAAATGATAAATAATATAATTAAATCAAATATAAATAGGACTTGCAAATTAGGAGTTTTATGAGTTATGATCAACAACAAAAATCGAAAAAAATATCTAAATACAAACTATTCTATTTCCTTAGTACATGATATAATATTAAAGCGATAATGCCTATGCATTATGCTTATACATATACCATTTTTTTCACATCAAACCCATTTTTTCATTTTAAAAGATCGAAAGTATACATAAAAAATTGACTAAATAAAATATACTATGTACATATATATAAGAGATTAGTTCATCGAGAAAGTTATCTAGAAAAGTAATACATTAAAAGAAGTATTCATTTTCATAATAATGACAAGTTTGCTATATTAATCTGATTAAGATCCGAATTGAATATATCGAAATCTGATCAAGCTCGACCCGAAAGAGATTGTACCCAAAAAGTACCAAAACAAAACCGACTCAAATCGAACCCAACCCGAACCCGATTCAAAATACGTATACCCAAATTGTACTTGAAAGTGAAACAACCGAACCAAATTTGATCCGAACCCAATTCAAAAAATTTATACCCAAATTTACCCAAAATTGAAACAAACTAAACCAAACCTAATCAGATCTAATAATTTTCAAAACTATTGAATGATACCTGAACCCAAACACACCCGATCATGACCCGATACCCGAATGCAAAACAATCCACCGAATCATACCCGAACCGATTGGGTCTCACCCAGACCCGACCGAAAAGACTCGTTTGCCAAGTCTTACTCATAAGCACTTTAGAGTATTTTATTGAAGGCCATTCGCAAGGATGGAAGAAAATTGAAGGTCACGAGTCAAAACATGGTAGAACATAGAAGGGTCGAAGAAGGAAGGCAAAGAAACGGATAAATTTTGATCCGGAAGAACCAGACTCCGATGGTACCATTAGATTCATCTTCTCGAGCCCTATAAAATAAACTATAACAACTCCCAAATCGGATCAGCGGTTCACACGTTGCAACAATACACGTTGAAGAAAAGAGCAACCGACCGGGCGCACTGCCCATGCACCTAGGCACGTGCCCACGCCCCCAAAGCAAGGGGAAAATCAGCCCTCGGATGGAAAATGTGTGGCCGGCGAGATGGAGTGCACGGTCGCGCACATCTGCTACTCTCTTTTAATTTTCTTGTCCAAATTAGACTATAATTAGCCTTAGCCTCTGTCTTATCCTCATTTGATATATATCATCTCTTGGCAGAAAATCCTCCTCTCTAAACATTGCTCTTTATTTTCATCATTTCTCTCTTTGTTTGTGTATGAATTTGTTCATGGATGTCAGTATGAATTCTAGTAGCTAAGTTATGGCTTGAAAGCAATTGATTAAAACTTCCAATCCCATGTAGTGAGAAAATCTATTTCACTCTTTTATAATCATTGATTACTTTGAATTTACTGTGATATAAATGATGTTGTTTACTTCATTCATGTGATGGTTTGTTTGAGAATATGAAGAGTTTTTATGATTTAATGCTAGAGTGTTGGAGATGTGTACTATTTCTTCTCACTTTTGGCATTAATTCTAAGAAAATGGAATTAGAACTTCTTGTTGGATAAATGATGTTAATCTTGATGGATGATTATGTTAACTTGGTTTGTTATCATATTTATCCTAATGTGGCACTAAAAGGTAGAATCTTGAATGTCGATCTTTCTAGGTTAAAATCAATAAATGTTTTGTTTGGTTAAATGGCTAAGCATTTGTTAGAATGACTGTAGTTGTTATCAAATATATTGGTTCTTTGTGTTTGATGTCATTGATGAAATACCTTTAGGCATTTTTTTCTAGATTGATCATTGGTAAATGTTTACAAATAGTCGTCAATCATTTTTGCAAATTACTCTTAACAATAACGGCATGTTTATCTTCAAAATGGAAGTTGTGAGATTCACAATAGGTAATCAATGTGGTTGAATGAGTGATTCATTTTAGGATATATAAGAGGTTTGGAAGTGGGAATCAATTGCACCCAAGGCTTTGTCAATTGTAATTTTATCATCTTTTATTAGTTTGTTGCATGATTAGCCTAATTATCTTCATAGGCTAGTTTTTTCCACTTTCATAACTTAGAAAAACCAAACCAATCCCCCCCCCCTTATTTAATTACTTATATGTGTGTGTGTGTGTGCGTGTATGTGTGCTATTATCCACCCTTATATGCATGAACTCTTAAGAAAATCTCTCTTCTTCGTGGACGACCCTGATTTGACACTATCTACTTAGTGGTATTTAGGAAGCCCTTTAGTGCTATAAATTGTATATTTGAGAGGTTAGGTGACAACTTCTGGGTATAGAAATTTCTAGAATACCTGACGAGATGTTTCTTTCTCAGAGGAAATATGCACTTGATATTTTGTTGGACATTGGTTTATTCACTTCTAAACCGACTGACTTTCTGATATAGTCATAGTATCACATATAAGGCCCTTTTAATCATGATCATGAGCAGTGCTGATAACTTTTGTGTCCCCTCATTTACCTTACTATTACCCGTCTGGAGAAGAGTTATTTAGTTCATAGGCTTGCTCAGTTCATGCAGTCTCCCCGTGTTATTTATTGGCATGCTGCTCTACGAGTTCGTCAGTACCTAAAGAAACATCCCGGTCAAGGTCTTTTCACTTTTCTTATAGTTCATTACAGTTAATTGCTTATAGTGATTCTGATTAGGAATCATGTCCAATTACACGGCGTTCTCTTTCTGGTTATTTTTTTAGGGTTGGTAACTCTCTGGTTTCAATAAAGACAAAGAAACAACCTATAGTTTATTTTTCTTCTGCCGAATCTGAGTATTGTGCTATTACTGTAACTTGTTGTGAGTTATTATGGCTTATGTCTTTACTACAGGACTTAGGTGTTGCGTGTTCTACACCCATGTGCTTATTTTAGGATAGTCAGTTTGCTCTTCATATTGCGGTTAATCCTGTCTTTCCTGAGAGAACAAAGAATATTGAAGTTGATTGTTATTTTGTACGTGATCGTGTGCAGTCTGGTGCCATATTACTCATCATATCTGTAATTCTGACCAGCATGCGGATCTATTTGCTAAATGTCTTGGGCGCACCCAATTTCATATTTTCCTTGACAAATTGGGCATTCTCGATCTCCACGCTCCAACTTGATCATGAGTGTTATGGAATAGGAATATTTTGTCAAGATTAAATTAGAATCCTTTTCCTTTTATTACTTTGTACAGATCTCTTGTATTTTAAATATTGTAACTCAAATCATAAATATAATCACAAAATTATTTCATACATTGCCAAAAACTAAAAGAAAAATGGACAAGAAAAGTGGAACTGCATAGCATTCTCTAACTCACGTGCAGATAGACATCTCAAAATTTTGATTCATAAAGCACGCCCATGTCTTATTTTCTTGTCAAAAACCAAATGTTCCTCCTTTCAGTTGTCACAAATAAAATATCAAATGGATTTGCATGGAATTTCGGTAGATTCACATTGAAATTTGGGTGGTATATCACTTTTTGTTTTTAATAGAGACATGGATATTTTATTTTGTCACACTTCTTTCCTTTTATTGATTTTGTAGTTAAATATCTGGTTACATGTTTCACTTGGCGTTTCACATATACATACAACGAACCTGACACAAGCAAAAGGAAAAAATTTTGGGAAAATTCCCCAAACCTAAGCTCGATGTTGATAATACTTTGGTTATGCATTAGAGACTTCAATGAAATTTTACATAAAGTGAAATGAAGTGCTAACCAAAGACCAATTTGGCAAATCAAAAAATTTTGAAACGCTTTGAGCGGTTGTAACCTTAATGATATGGGATAATCTGAGAATAAATTTACATGGTGTTGAAATTGGAGAAACTCACACACTCTTACGACAATACTAAATAGAGCCGGTTCAATAGATAGTAAGTTTTTCTTTGTAGCATTGGATTCTTTACCAGTTAGTGGGTTAGGAACACATTGCATGGTTTTGCACCATAATTCCTCTATTTTGTTAAAATTCTGATATTTAGGTTATTCCTTTAATGATAGGGTCGAGGATTGGAGTTTTGATTCTAAGAGGATATCACATAATCGGAAGAAGGCCACTTGCATGAGTAGTAAAAGAAAGAAAAAGATTTTGTACAAGAGTGAAGACAAGAGAAAAAAAAAACAAGCTAGGAGTTGAGAAACATCAAGATCACGCACTGTGAAAATGTCCACGATCTGTAAAATTTAGATCGTATCATGAGCATGGAAGGAATGATTAGCTTGTGGAACGTAAATACATGAATTGTCTTGATTCTCACTTGTTACCGATGAGTTGAAATTCCTTCCGGCTCACTGACCGTGTAGACTTTCACAGTCTGTGACACTCAATTAGATCAAGAGATGGACCCGAGTTTGTAAGCCAAGTTCGGTACATGATCGGGGTGAATTGATGTCTATATATAGCATATTTGGATTCGTCTATGCGATTACTATAAAAAATACTACAAGGGCTACCAAAACAGATCAACGATTCACCCGTAGCTATGGAAAGATGTTTGTTGCTGGAGTCATTCTAAGTATCGCGGACCGTAAGCTTTTGCACACTCCGTGACTTAGGTCCAAAAATTGGTTGTTTGGCTTTCTCCTCTTTCTGTCTCTCTCCTATAAATACTCCCCTTTCTTCCCCCCAACATACTCGAGCCCGACTTGAGCCTCTAAAACCCTATTTTCCAGTTTTCTTTAAACTTATTTCATGGTTATTTTTAAATTTATATTCTACGTTTTGGTTTTACATTAGTAGGTTAGATTAGTGTTTGGGAGCAATTGGTAACCATGTTTTAGTTTAATATTGTGAGATTTTGGGTTCCATCTGCCGATTTCCAACGATTATCAAGAACGCTTGTGTTTTATATTTATGATTATTTCATCATTAATATTAGGATGACAACAAATAGCGATTATAACATTAATTATTTCTAGGCTCTGGAATGAACCCGGAAAGGTTTCGGAGTTTTAAAATTGTGTCAATAACTGATGTTAAGATTATGTTTAGGAGTGAAGATTAATAATGACTGTTTATTAATTTATTATATTAGACTTGATGATGGAATTAATCTTGATTGTGGTATGAGATCACTGCTAGGAGTGACAAATATGTCGTGGTTATATTTAGGAAAGAATTGCGAGGTTATAGAGTGATTTCAAAGTTATTTCTTTAAGTCGTATAGCCACTAAGACCACCGGGGATGCCATAGAGTTTAAGATGAATAATTGAGACACCAATATTTTAGAAGGCAGAAATTTCAGCTAGAACGGGTGTTGTGTTGGGCCCCGATATTTAATGTTATTTCCGAGGTTGGTCTATTATCAAGATCCCATGTAGAACAAACTTGGGAGTAAGGGATAGCGAGAGGTGGATCATTAAACACTCGCTAGCTATACCATAAGGTGGGAGAGATGTTGAGAGGTGGAATTCCTCGATGATTCAATCTCTCCACAACGTGGAATCAAGGAAATAGGTAGAACATAATTCCAATATTTTAACATAGATCGAGGATCAATGAATATTCTAAACATGTAAACCAAATGCCGCCAAGTCTTTCTATTATCATCTTTTATATCTTTTGTGATAGTTGCATGCTAGTAAGTTTTAGTTTCTTATTTTTATAGTTGAATGGTTCAAATTTTCAAAAAATAAATCCCCTCCACCCCCCTTTTTACACCACAAACTTTGTGACACTTGTGTGTATTTTATACTATGTAGAAATTCAACTTAACCTCTTTTCTCTATGAACGACATTAACCTTCCACTGGCTACTTTTAAGTGGTTAGAAGTAATAGAGCATAAATGATTATTTTGATAGGTTTGTTAGTAAGCGACAACAGGCGCACCGCATCACCATCATATACAATGTCATGTTTCACACTACCAGACACACTTATAGATAATATCCATCATATATATGTAGAATATTGGTGGGAAGCTCAGATAAAAAAAGGAAAATACTGGACAAATGGTGGAATTTGTGCATTCCAAAAGGAATTATGGGATTGGGCTTCAAAGATCTGAAATATTTTAATCTAGTTGTGCTAGGAAAGCAAATATGAAGGTTAAAAACCAATCCAACATCACCCATAGCAAAACTAGTACATGTAAAATATCATCCAAGAACATCCTTGCTTGAAGTCACGCTCGGTTATCGTCCATCATTTGTTTAGAGGTTAATCATTGAAGTTCGAGATCTGTTGTTAAAAGAGATAGAAGGAGAATTAGTAATGGTAATACTATAAGAGTAAATTCTGATAGATAGTTACCACGATCAAACTAGGCAAAGACAGTCTCTCTTCTGCTTAACTAGCTAGAGGATGTCACAGTGAATAAGCTTATGGAGCCAAATGGAAAAAACAGAACTCGGGACTTATTTGAGAAATTTTTAACGATGAGGAAGCAAATTAGATTCTATCAATGTCAAGGCTGCATAACCAATACAAGGATAACTTGACATGACATCTAAGTGGATGGTAAGTACACGGTAAAATTAGGATACAATCAATCTGTTAACTCTACATATTTGAATGATATAGTTTTATAGCAAGTTCAAGTAATGAACCATCCCCCCACTGGAAGAACTTGAGGAACCTATCAGTACCTCCAAAATTAAGTCACTTTCTATGGTGTATATGCAAAGATCAGCTAACAACAACAACAAATCTCATCCAAATAAAGTTCTTAACAAAGCAAACTTACCTTACTTACACTTCAAAGGACGTATCAGTTGGGCATGTCTTCTTCTACTGTCCTCTAGCACATCGAATTTGGTTTGCTCCAGAATTACATGACTATATATATATATACATATATACCAAAAACTAGACTTGTCCTTTTGTATTAGAGATATACTCCTAGAATTGGATAAGGATACAATATCCTTAGCTTCTGTGCTTCTCAATCACTTGTGGTACCACAGAATTGAACTTCTTCGTGGTAAAATCCATGATTTTGTTCCTTCTCAATCCTCTCACCAAGCACTTCAACAAATAGAAATTATCAAGGTTGGCAGTAAAGTGAAACCCCTGACACGGAAGCGCCCTAGGAGTATGGAGCAAGACAACCACCCGAAATAAATATAATTGGAAAATCATTATTATTTTATGCAGCAACGACTCCAAATATATATTTGGGATGGTGTTTCAAAACAGCAAAGTAGGAATGACTACATGGGAAATCTATAAAGATACAACAAGCAACTATACTCATATTGCAGAGGAAAAGGCACTAACATTTGACGATGAAGGTTGTGTTACACAAAATTTTCCCCATATATCATTATGGGTGATGCGCAAATAGTAATTCTGGTTGTCTAAAAGATATAAAAAGATGAATCAAATGTTGATTAATCATATAGAATATTAAATCCGGACTAGCAGATATACGAATATCAAAACTACAATAGATCCCTAAATGGTAGAACAAAATGGCCTATAAATTGATTTATTTTCGCAAGACAATTTTTTAGACATTTTTCATTGAGTACAACTCCAAATTTTATAACACTTCCGGATAATCAATGATACAAAATATTCTTTTAAAAAAACAAAAAAACATAGAATGCCTCATAAGTGTGTCTGGCCAATTGTAGCCTTTAAAATATAGAATAATGTCTCCACTCATATACTCCCTATGTCTAAGTTCAAACTGCACTGGAGACTTTTCATAGCCTCCAAGAAACATGGTTGACTGTTAATATGTTCAACTATGTATAACAACGCCAAATAAAAAAATAAATTTATAAACTACTTGTTACCACGAATCCAACAATATATCATACAATAATATCGTTGTTTACATATCTGTTAAAATATATGGTCAAAATTTGACAACTTTAACTGATACAAGTTTGCTCTACAGTTTGAATTGGAACGAATAGAGAATTATTATTATGGGGCAATTGAAAATATATAAAACAATAAATGGTGATTGTATTCCTCCACACGGCTTTTTATTACTTGATTGTACTCCAATCATAGGGGACAGTGGATAGTATTGTTGATTTAGAAAAACATTAAATGACATGACAAATACTAATTTGTTTATTGGCCAGTGAGAATAAGAATTGAGAAGTATATTACTCTCCCTGTCCCAGTTCTGTTTTCATTATTGATTAAGAAAAACCTTGGGTGACATGACTGATTTGTTTATTGGTTAATGAGCATAATAATTGAGAAGTATATTACTCCCTCTGTTTCAATTCTATTTGCACTCTTTCCTTTTATAGGCATCCCATCAAAATTCGCACACTTGCCATTTTGGGAAAAATATGCAATATAAAAGACTTCATTATCCCTAAGATTATGAATATTTACTCTTGAACCATAAACGTAAAACACTGTTTTTCCCTACTCCTCCAAACTCTGTACCTTCGCATCTCCTTAGCCCAGCCCTTTTTTTGCCTCGGTCTTCCCATTACGTCTCCTCCTTTATTTCTCTTTTGCGAGGGACCAACCTCATCTCCTCCATAGTTGCATCTTCATCATATCTTCTCTCCGTTCATTTCTATTTCTTTTACAAATTACTTCTTCTCCATCGCATGTTGCATCTTCTCTTTGTTAATATTGAGGGTTTTAAAATGGGATTTTGGATTTGATATTGAGGGTTTCAATATTTGTGGGTTACAATTTGATATTGAGGGTTTCTATTTCGGATTCAATTTAGGGTTTGATTTTGGATTCGATTGAGGGTTTCAATTTTTGCAGGTGTAAGTGAAGGTGGTGCGGTGGGTAAGGTGGTGGCGGTGGTGGCGGTGGTGGAGGTGGTGGCAGATAGGGATGAATACAAGAGCAATGAAAGTTGTGCGGTGGATGCGGCTGAAGGTGGTACGGTGGGTGTAGGTAAAGGTGGTGGCGGTGGTGGAGGTAGTGGCGAATGGTGGTGAATGCAAGAATGATGAAGGTGGTGATATGGTGATGGTGTGTGGTGGGTGTATGTAGTGGAAGTGGTGGCACACAAATGAGGCAGTGGTGGTGAATATGAGAGGTAGATAAAGGGTATTGTTGTCATTTCACGTGGATAGAATTTTTACTTGCTCTTTCTATCTCTGCAAAAGCAGCTAGGATAGAGGGAATAGTAAATAAGTGAAGTAACGGGTCAAATAGTTGGGATGTACAAGATGAGTCAACCAATTGTATTTGAAAATGCAATACGATTAATGAATATGTTATGAACCAAAATGAATGCCCATTTAATTATGGTGTTAATGAACTTGAAACTTTTATTCTTTAAGAGATTGTTTTGTGAGATGTGTAAATGTAAGTATAAACAGACATGGAGTAGTAGTATAAATAGCTACTCCATGCAAGTGAAATGGTATATCCTATATATACACTCTCCTCCTTAATCTCATTTGTCTGTTCCCTTTAGTTATTGTTCTTAATTACTAACATGTCCCTTCCCAAGCGTTGTTAATAAATCATGAGAGATCTACTAAGCCGAGAGGGGACCGTGAGTCAAAGATAGAAACTTATATTGTTGCTCTCGTTTCTACTACTACACTACCAAGAATGGTAGATAGTGGTAAGTACCGGGGTCGACCACAGAGATGTTAGGAATCTAATAATTAAATATACACAACCATGATCAGGTCATTAATCCGACCATGTTTTAGGAATAAACAGTGTTGATAAACAATCATTTTGGGGGAGTTTGTACTAACAACTACTAGCATGCAAATAATCAAACCGCAAAAAGTTCACAACCCCAATTTCTTCAAATGAATAAGGTAGCTTGGTCAAATACCTAGAATCTTGAATGTTGTGAATTTTTTGCTCAAGGAATGTTCAAAATCCCTCCTAGGTCAAATCAAAGCAACTCCAACACCCGGAATGGACCAAAAATTGAGTTTTTGGGAGAAAACTCAATTAAAGGCCAAGATGTTCTTCAAATATTCTGGGAAACCCATGCAGTTTCTAAGGTTAAATTTTAGTGGGTTGGATAGGGCTTGGAAATACGAAAATTTTGATACCAAGTGGGGGTGAATCGGATGAAAATTGAGGGAGATAACTAAAAGAGTGTGAAAGGATGTTTATGTTAGTTTGAGAGGAAGAGAGAAGAGTGGGTTTGGGTGTGGAGAGGGCTTGAACAAGGGGGGTTATATAGGGGGTAGGATAAGTTTTAATTGGGCTAGGAGGGAGGCAACAAGGATCAATAGGGGGGATCCGTGCTAACACGTGGCACCGTGCCACGTCAGGGGAGCTTTGTGCCGGCACAAGCCAGCCTCGTGCTGCTGCATGCGTGGCTCACACATGGCTCCCTTGTGGCAGCCAAATCGGCCTCATGCTGATGGGCCTAGGAATGGCCCGTGTTGCTTGGTACAGATCGTGCTGAGCCCTGGCATGGGCGCTACTGAGCCCTAGCATGGGCCATGCTGAGCCCTGGCATGAGGTCACCCTTCTTTGTTCCATTCCAATTTTTTATTTCCATACCTGCATTCAAAAACACTAAAAACTAAGAGCAGTATTGTTCCAAAGAAAATAGATGGCTGAATTTTTCTGAAAATCACCACAAAAAATTAACACATTCCCAAAATTTCAAAAGAAACTATATTTTAAAAACCTATAACATCTTTAACCACACAAAGAGGAAAAGCATATTTAATCACAATAAAAGACACAAGTTCATCAACAAGTGTATCATTGCATGGTTCATTGATACAAGATAGAGCATGCAAGGATTCAATGTCGGGTAACATCTCCTCATCTTCAAGAATCTCATTAAGACATTTAACATTTTCAATCACGCGAGATTCATCATGTTGAGCAAGTTCATCAAATAGGGTTATGCATTTACACTCAAGAGAGGGATTAGGTGAATCATGTTTATATTTGCAAATATCAAAACCAACCCTATCAATGTCATCCTCTAAGTTTAATGTTTCTGAATGAACATCAATCTTAGTCCTTCATGTTTTAAGCAAATGTCTCCCCAATAAAATTGAGGGTGCACCAACATCGTGCACTACATCAAGAACATAAAATTCCGCTGGAACACCAAATTGCCCACTCAGACCATCACATCATTCACTAGTCCACGAGGATTAGCTTGGGAGTGGTCGGCCATTTAGACGATTATCCTAGTTTCTTCAAGTTCACCTATCTCTAAGTTCTCATAAATGCAAGAAGGTATGAAATTAATAGAAGCTCCTAGATCAATCATAATAATTTTCACCAATTTACCACCCAAAAAATAGGAATTGAAAACATGTCAGGGTCATCACATTCTGTAGGTAACTTCTTGTGATTAAGAGTGACAACTCCCCCTGTTTTCAATTTTTGTATCTTCTTAAGTGGTTCATTCCTCTTTCTAGTGCATTCAACTTTCAATAATTTAGCATACGAAGGCACATGATCAATTACGTGCAAGTGTGGAACACTAACCTCAACCTTCTCGAAGATTTTTCGGATAAGCTCGTCATTGGTTGCCACCTTCGACCTTCCCCTAAGTGCATGAAGGAAGGGCGGTGAGAGATTAACCCTCAGTTCGGGTGTTGGAATCTCGTTTATGGGTTCCTCCATAACCAATTCTTGCCCCTCTAAGTTAGTTTTGTTACTTTCCATGACAAAGTTGTCCTCTTGTAGGATTTCTTTTTTGGGCTCATGCACCTCCTTCCCGCTTCAAAGCGCTCACATTCCTCAGATTGACCTCCAATTGGGAAGGAAGTTTGTCGGGCTCTTTGGCTTCAAATTGGCAAATTTCTCGACTTGAATCTCAATATTCTTGATGCTTGAGATTTCCCTAGTCCCAAGATCTTCAATCTCTCACCTTGTACGCTCCGCAAACATATAATGCTTCTTAGCCAATTAAAAAATTCCTTCAAGGATTTCCTCCCAGTCAGACTTGTAAAGTGAGGCGTTGTTGTTGAAAGGCCCTTATCCCCTCGGATAGGTTTGAGGTGGAGCTTGTCCACCTCGGTTGTATCCTTGCATTTGATTCTCCTTGCGCCAACGAAAGTTGGGGTGATCGTGGTACCTCAGGTTCAAGGTGTTTGCATAGGGATCTTGCCTTTTGCCTCTTTGGTTCCCACGGAACCCTTGTTTTTGTCCCCTAGAAAATTGTGTCCTATTTCCACCATTGTTGAAATCCAACGCCTTAACTTCCTCCATATTTTCCGTCACTTGTGGGCAAACATATGTGTGATGATCAAGGCTGCAATACCGCACTCTTTAGCTTGTTGAACTCCCCTTTTCATGAAATATTTCATCATGGAGGCAAGCGCTTGGACTTACTCCTATAACTTAGGGGATTGAGACGGTTCATCTACGAGCTTCACCGTAGACCTTGTACCAAACTGCCTTGTTCTGTTTGTCATCTCCTAAAAGAGTGTCATCACCTCCCTTGGGCTCTTATTGGCGATTGAACCATTGCAAGTGTCATTCACCATACACATATCGCCATCGTACAACCCCTCGAAGAAATATTAAACCAAGTCTCCCACCTTGAATGGATGATACGGACAACTAGTTAACAACCTCTTGAACCTTTCCCAATAGTCATAGAGAGACTCATTAGAAAACTGAGAGAGATTAGAAAGTTTCTTCTTCAACCCCACAGACTTTAAAGTTAGGAAGTATTTCTCAAGAAATATTCTCTTCATATCCATCTTTGAGGTGATACAACCGGGCGGGAGATAGTACAACCTATCCTTGGCCAAATTCTGAAGTAAGAAAGGAAACACCCTCAGATTGTAATCTTCCATCGAGACACCCACTGGCTTCATATTGGTACAAACTCGGTGGAATTCGAAAAGATGTTTGTTTGGATCTTCTCCGGCCATTCCATGGAACATCCGCAAGCAATGGATCATGCCGCTCTTGAGTTCACACGTCACATTGGGTGGCAAGGGTGGGAAAATAATGCAAAATGATTGATTCTCCAAATTATGAGCCATCAACTACCTCAAAGTGTGGTTATCCTCCGTCATTTCTTTGTTCTCTAAAACTACCGAAAGTGGTTCTTGTGGAACTTCCGGCCTAGATCTCATCTTCCTTTGTCGCCTACCACATGTGTAATCCATTGGACAGTGTAAAACTCCCAAGTTCTTGGCAAGGGTATGTACCAAAAACCATGAATAAAACAGTGGCCAACTAAAAACAACACTAGCAAAAAGGGTTAGTAGTAACCGGAAACTAGCAAGAAAGCTCAACAACCAAAAACAACAATTAAAAAAACAACAATAATAATTACTCAACTAACACGTTATGCAAGTTAACTACTAGACTGTTAAACTAACATCCCGGCAGCGGCACCAAATTTGACCCACCCCCTCCCGAGTATCGTTAATAAATCATGGGAGATCTTCTAATCCGAGAGGGGACCGTGAGTCAAAGATAGAAATTTGTATTGTTGCTCATGTTCCTACTACTACACTACCAAGAATGGTAGATAGTGAAAAGTACTGGGGTCATCCACAGATATGTTAAAAATATAATAATCAACTATACACAACCGTGATCGAGTCACCAATCCGATCACGTGTTAGGAATAAAAAGTGTTAATAAAATAGTTATTTGGGGGGGTTATAGTAACAACTAATAGCATGCAAATGATCACAAGAATTAACAATATTAACTAACACATGAGGAATATTTGTGTAACATGATTAATGTCATTTCGATCATCGATCTCATCAAAAACTAAAACTAAACCCTATTAGTGTTTGTGACACGTAGTGCGGACGATGGTTAAAAATTTCCCTTATCTGTCACATAGAGGTGCGCATATTAAATATTCCATCGGCCTCAAGTGCGCAACTAGGAGAGTGCAACAACGGTAATGGCTCATTGTGCAGGTCTGATTCTGCCCCATGCGATTAAGTCTCGGGTGGAACACTACGAACGCACTACCCCCAGACCTACAAAGGAAAAGGAAGTAGGCGTCTTATCGATGGCTCTAGGATCAACAAGACAATCCTAGTTTGCTACTTATTCAATCTCTACCCATAACCCTTTGAACCACACAGTCGACTAACTAGAGCATGGTCGATCGTAACGACTAACAACGAAAACCTACGTGAATACACTCACACGTTCCGGACTATCGTTACCCCAAGCGCATCTACATTTACTTCCTTGGGGGGTTTCAATTGTTCAACAACATGAAAGTAGACTTGGTGTGTGCTAACTAAGTGTGACAATCACGCAATTCACAAGAATTATAAGAAGAAGCCAACAAAATAATCACAAAACACATAGATTTTTGTAAATCTAGACATCTCACAAAATGAACATTAATACATGAATACAAATATGCTCCCCAAGTAAGATCCCTACTCCCTAAGCATTGAACCCAAGTATTTCATTGGATTTAACACTTTTGGGCAAAATAAAAATTAAAAAGATGAAAACAAAAGAACCTAGAGAGAAGGAAGAGTATTTTCTCTCTCTAACCTACTTCTGAAATCTAAAAATGAGCATAAACTTAAACCCTAGCAGATATAGGTCCATATATATTAGTGAGAAATTGGGACTAAAAATAGGACTAAAATGGCCAAAAATCCTAGCAGTCGCAACTGGCACGGGAGATGGGACTCTGGCATGGCTCGTGCCAGCCAAAACTCCCTTGTGCCGGCATAGGACGCAATATTTGGCATGGGTCATGGCCTCATGCCGGCGCGTGCTAGCCTCGTGCTGGTGTGGACCGTGCCTACAGGCACAAGCCGTTGGCTGGCACTCCATTTTTTGCTCCTTTTGATCCGTGTCCCACATCGTTTGGCGCAGCCTGACAGCTGGAACCTCATTTTTCTCAGTATCTTGGCATGGGACATGTTGTTCTTTGCACCCTGTCAGGTGGTCTTTCCTTTGGTGGCTTGAAACAGAGTAGACCGTGTGAAACGGGATGTTCCATGCCTATACTTAGTGAAGAGAAAACAATGGGTGCATGGCCGACCGAAACGAGCACGGTCTATGCTGGAGCTTGGCACGGCCCATGTTGGGTAGAATGAGTTGTGCGAAAGAATCCTGACACGGGCTGTGTCGCTTGGAATGGGTTGTGCTAGGTCTAGCCCTCGTGCTGGCTTTGTGTGGTCTGTGCCGACCGTGGCTGGTTTGGTCGGCTGATTTGTTTGCTCCGCTACAGATAAACCGTTGGTCCGATTTGAGGGTTCTTGTAGTTAATTATATAGTTCTCGAGCAAACGAATCCAATGGTGTCACCCTCAATCTCTGATTCTTCTCATATTTTTCCCAGAACTTTATGCAACTCATAAACAACAATTCCTTCGTTTCGGACTTGGACTTCTTGAACTTCGAATCCGCCTTTCTTGGTCTCAATTCCATCTACTACCATTCTTTAGAATCCATGGCCTTCAATCTACTACCATTCTTGTGAATGACCTTTGATATCTTCTACCATCCTTGCGAATGACCTTCAAATATCTACTACCACCCTCGCGGATAACCTTCTACAAAAAGTTAATAAAAAGTACTCACAAGCAACCTACTAATAAGATTAAAAAAGAATATCTAGGTTCCCTTTAATACAAAGTGTCCATTAGTTTCAATTAATTCTACAGAGCTTAGAATTTAGACAAGAAAACCAACAATGGTCGTCTAAACCCTTTGTCGTGGAAACCTAACTAAAACTAGAAATCAACCAAACAAAAGATGATAATAAATGTGTCAAATACATTGTCTAAAACATGCATAATGGTGCACATCAATTACATAACATATAATCATTTCTTTTACTCATATTAGATTACCACTTTTACAGTGTGGTACAAATATTTCATAATACGAGACTCTAGCCTGAGTGCGATTTAATCTTTATTTTTACAAACCTATTTTTTAGTTTGTACAAGGATTTGAAAATTTGAGGAAAATTCATTTGGTAAGCACTGTGAGATTTTTTTTAAAAAAAATTGTATTAATATGGCTAATTTCTACAAAATAAATGTCACATATAAGATAAAAATAGCATGATTATCTTAACCTTGTAATATTCATTATCCTTATTTTATTTAGATTCTAATCAATAAAATTTATCTGTGTTATTTTATTTACAAAATTACATTTTATTGGAGTATTGGATAAATCATATTTAATTAAAAGGGGCAACATGTTTCTAAAATTGAGAAATTCATTGGACTAATGAAATCATAACTTTGAGGATGCCATTAAAAAGGGAAATAAAATACAAGACCTGTCTCATTGGTCTTTCTCCATTTCCTGAAATAAATGTAAGTGCGGTAAAGTTTAAAGGACCATATTCTCCCCAAGAAGAGAGAAATAAATAAAGAAAATGATGGTGGTAAAGATGAGATAATAAATATCATCGTTGTGACATAAAGTGTCATTGGACGCATACCAAAAGTACGCCAAAGTATTAAGTCGACCTCTGCTCTAAATCGGAAAATAATTAACATAAATATAATGATCATTTTTATTGATGAACCTACTTTGTAGTCTTGAAATTTTATTATTATTATTTTACTTCTCTTAGTGTTGCGTATTTCTTTATCGGTCACCCTTAAGATGGTCCAAGCAAAAATATTGAAGAATAAAAAAAATTATATAATAAATATACCATGTATTGATGAAAACAAAATCTAATGTAAAATTTTTATTTGATGAAAAATATGGACATTTCAGTGTTCGACGACAAGGAGTTATGTCTTGCAGACACTGGAAAAACGCACTCCATACTCAAGAATAAGAAATATTTTTCCGAACTGACGCTGAAAGAAGATAATGTGAGTACTATCTCTGATTGTGCCAAAATAATTGAAGGCTCTGAAAGAGCAACGATTTTATTACCGGGAGAAACGATATTTCGCATTATTGATGCATTATTTTCTCCTAAGTCTCAATGAAATTTCTTATTTTTTAAAGATATCTGTAGAAATGGATATCATATTGATATTGGTAATGAAGGTAACCTTGAATTCTTGTACATTACAAGTATGAATTTTGAAAATAAGACGATACTGGAAAAGTCACCTTCTTATTCTTCCGGTTTATATTACACATTTATTGGTGCTATTGAATTATATGCTTCAAACGAGAAGCTTGTTAATGCATTTAATATTTGTCATGAACGAATAGGCCATCCCGATTCTATAATGATGCGCAGAATAATAGAAAATTCACAAGGTCATAGTTTGAAGAGTAAAAATATTCTTCAATCTAGTGAATTCTTGTGTAGAGCCTATTCTCAAGGAAAGTCAATTTTAAGGCCATAACCAGTGAAAATCAATTTCGAATCTTCTGCATTTTGGGAACGCATACATGGTGATATATGTGGGCCCATTAACACACCGTGTAGACCGTACCGATATTTCATGGTCTTAACTAACGCATCTACGAGATTGTCACATGTATGCTTATTATCCATCCACAATCTGGCTTTCGTGAAATTACTTGCGGAGATGATTTGATTACGTGCGCATTTTCCTAATCATAATATAAAGACAATTCGTCTTCATAATGCTGGTAAGTTTACACCCAAATTTTTAATGATTATTTTATGTCGATTGGGATTAGTGTTGAACATCCTGTAGTTCATGTTCATAAACAAAATGGTTTAGCAGAATCGTTCATTAAACGTGTTCAATTAATTACGAGACAAATGTTATTGAGAACTAAACTCCATGTGTTAGCTTGGGACCATGCTCTATTGCATGCACCTACACTAGTACATATCAGGCCCACAAATTATAATGAGTTTTCCCCCCAACAAATAATTTTTGGTCAGGAATCAAACATATTCCATCTTGGAAGCATATGTACCAATTACTCCACCACAACGCACAAAGATGGGCGTTAGAGAAGGCTGGGAATATATGTTGTGTACGAATCTCCATCAATTATTAAAAATCTTGAACCAATTACGGGAGATTTTTTGAAATAGATGCTTCAAACGAGAAGCTTGTTGATGTCTTTACTATTTCGCATGACCGGTTAGGCCATCCTGGTTCTATAATGATGCGCAGAATAATAGAGAATTCACAAGGTCATAGTTTGAAGAGTAAAAACATTCTTAAATATAGTGAATTCCCGTGTAGAGCCTGTTCTCAGGGTAAGTTAATTGTGAGGCAATCACAAGTGAAAATCCATATCGAATTTCCTACATTTTTGTAATGCGTACATGGTGATATATGTGGGCCCATTAACCCACTATGTGGACCATATCAATATTTCATGGTCTTAACTGATGCATCTACGAGATGTTCACATGTATGCTTATTATCCACACTCAATCTAGCTTTCGCGAAATTACTTGCCGAGATAATTCGTATACGTGAGCATTTTCCTGATCATAATACAAACACAATTCATCTTGATAATGCTGGTAAGTTTACATCCCAATATTTTAATGATTATTGTATGTCAATTGGGATTAGTGTTGAACATCATGTAGCTCATGTTCATACACAACACTGTTTAGCCGAATCATTCATTAAGCGCCTTCAGTTAATTACGAGACCAATGTAATTGAGAACTAAACTCCCAATATCAGCTTGGGGTCATACTCTATTGCATGCAGCAACACTAGTACGCATCAAGCCAATAAATTACAATGAGTTTTCCCCCCAACAAATGATTTTTCATCAAGAATCAAACATATCCCATCTTGGAATTATTTGATGTGCGGTATATGTACCAATTGCTCCACCATAGTGCACAAAGATGGGACGTCATTGAAGGATGGGAATATATGTTGGGTATGGATCTCCATCAATTCTTAAATATCTTGAATCAACGAAGGGATATTTGTTCACCACTCATTTTGCTGATTGTCATTTCAATTAGTCAGTTTTGCCAACATTAGAGGAGAGAAAATACAGTCGGTAAAGCAAATAAGTTGGAATGAAATATCTCTATCTCTTTTTCATCCTCATACAAATAAATGTGAACTAGAAGTTCAAAAGATAATTAATTTACAAAGATTAGCAAATCAATTGCTAAATTCTTATACTGACCTATAATTTGTGACAAAATCACATGTGTCGGCTGTTAATGCTCCTGTTAAAATTAATGTTCCCGAAGGACAATCTACCTTTGGAAATAAGATAAAGGCACAATTGAAAAGAGGTAAGCCAATTGGTTTAAAAGATAAAAATCCCCGTAAGTGAAAAGGAACAAACATTGCAGATGGCAAAAACGAGGTGAAAATTCCTGAAGAGTTTTCTAAGATTCCTGAAGAATGTTACGACATGACTAAAAATGAACTTCCTGAAGAAGTTCGGGTACCCCATAATATCGATAATCAAGAGCTCTATATTAATTATGTCATGTCGGATGTAAAATTGGCACCGATACAAAATTGACGTCGATGATAAATTTATATATACTGCAGCATGTGCCATAATGAATGCATAGCGAATGAAAGCAATGATCATGAGACAGCATTTGTTGAGGAATGCAAGCATAAAAATTATTGACCAAAATAGAAAGACGCAACCAAACTAGAATTGAATTCCTTAGGAAAACGAAAAGTCTTTAGAAAAATATCACTCACACCTGAAGATGTGCGGCCCGTGGATTGTAAATTGGTCCTTATGCGAAAGCATGAGAATGATAAAATTGTGTGGTATAAGGCATGCCTTGTCACACAAGGTTTTCCTAGAGACCGAGTATTGATTATGAGGAGGCGTATTCTCCCGTGGTGGATGCAAGTACTTTTCATTATTTGCTTAATCTGGCAGCAAATGAATTCCTTGAAATGCATTTAATGGATGTAGTGACTGCCTATTTGTATGGCTCACTTGACAATGATATTTAAATAAAAATTCCAAAATGATTGCCATTGTCAAAGGAATGTAATTCCAGTTATCGAGAACTTTATTCCATCAAGTTGGGTCTATTTTTATATGGGCTTGGGCGCATGTGGTATAATTGCCTTGGTGAATATCTAATGAAACAAGGTTATCAAAATGACTCAATATGCCCTTGTTGTGAATGCAGTCTATGTTGATGACTTGAATATGATTGGAACTCCTGAAGAGATCCAAAAGATTGCTAAGTATTTGAAAAAAGAATTTGAAATGAAGGATCTTGGGAATACAAAGTTTTGTCTTGGGTTGTAGATTGAACATTTTAAAATGGTATTTTTCTGCACCAGCCTCATTACATTGCTAAAGTGTTAGAGAGGTTTTATATGGATAAAACACACTCATTGAGCACTCTAGTGGTTGTAAGATCACTCGATGTGAAAAGGATCAATTTCGATCTCGTGAAAAGGATGAAGAACTACTTGGTCCAAAAGTATCATATCTCAGCGCTGTTGGGGCTTTGATGTATTTTTCAAGCCATACTCGCTCTGATATAGCGTTTGTAGTGAATTTATTAGTGGGATATAGCTCTTCTCCTACAAAAAGGCATTGGAATGGTATTAAACAAATATTGTGATACCTTCAGTGTACGTTTGACTTGGGACTTTATTACCCTAAGTCACTTAATCGTGATCTTATGGGTTATGCAAATGTCGGATACTTATCAAATCCCCACCAAGCTCGATCGCAAACGGGTAATTTATTAACATGTGTAGGCACAGCTATCTCTTGGCATTCCTTAAAGCAAAAAATGGTTGTCACTTCTTCCGATCATGCTTGTTAGAATTAGTCAATATGATGATTAGATTTGATTTGATTATGGCTTAGGTTCGTGACTAGATTAGAGTTCTAGTAGGCCTAGTCTACCTTCTGTACTCTATTTATTCCAATCAATAATATCAAAATCATTACGGGAAATCATTCTTTCATGGTATCAGAGCAAGTTTTGATCCTAAACCCAAAACACTAAATTTTCGGCCTTCCTCCCCTCTCTTTTCCAGCCACTGATTACCGGTCAATTTCTGATCTGATTCTGACCAATATTTACCGGCGGAATTTCAACCTCTCAGGCGCCACTCTCTGATTCCTCTCTCCGGCTTTTGATTTAACTTCTCCAGTTTCGGTACATCTCTCCGATAGCGTTTGACTCAGTTTCTCAGCGTCCAAGTCCTCGACGTCCAAGTCCTCGGCATCCACGTTTCTCTCCTGCATCCGATTTGTTAAGGAAGAAGGTAGCGGCATCTTCAATTTGCCTCTCCGATTGATTCTCTGCAACTCTGATCTCCCCCAGACCAGCCATCGTCGTTCTTGTCCTTCATAGTTTTCGACGGAGATTCTTCGTCCGGTATACCTTTTCTGCCAGCGTTCAACGGCGTCATCTCAGTACTTCCCAGTGGAGATTCTTCGTCTGGAGACCTCTTTCGTTTGATCCCTTCAACGGCGCTATATCTCTGGCGATTCACCTCAGTCTGGTGACCATCTCTAGCACTTCCCGGTGATTCATCCGCTTCAGAATCCTCGGCGGTAGCCTCCTCCAGCGCGTGAGACTCACACGCCCGATTTGCCTCCAAAGTGTGGTGTTCACGCGCCCGTCTTGCCTTCAGCGCACGGCGTTCACACGCCCACTTACCTCCAGCGCTTGTTGTTCACGTGCACGCTTTATGTTTCACGTATGCTGTTCAGGCGCTTGCAAAGTGTCCTTGCGATTCTTCTCCAATTTATAATGGTTCTGCCCATGACTTATTTTGGTGGTTTATCTAAGTTTAAGCATCAAAGCTCCAATTGGATTGTAAATTCTGGCGCCACAAAACACAAGGCGTCTTCTACTGCTGTTGTTGATCATGTCACTCCATATCATGGTTCTTCCAGCGTATATGTTGGTAATGGTTCTCAACTCTCTATTACTCATGTTGGTGATTCTCGGATTTCTAAATCCATGTCTCTTTATGATGTACCCATTGTGCCTGACATCACTAAAATTTTGCTTTCCATTAGCAAATTAACTCGGGATTTAAATTATATTGTCTGTTTTGATGATTGCTCATTTGCTATTAGTCATAAAATCAATAGTGAAACTTTGGGTCACGGTCATAGTGAAAATGGACTTTATGTTTTAGACTATGGTGCGTTTGCTTTGTTATTTACTGTGGAATCAAATAAGTCATGCATCTTTTGAAATCTGTCATGCTAGACTTGGTCATGTACCGCATTCCGTTATTTCTGGTTTGCGAGCTTCTGGATCCTTAGTTGTCTCCTCAATTTTGCCTAAACCCACCCTTTGTGAAGCCTGTGAAAGGGCTAAAGGGAAACATTTATCTTTTCATACAAATGATAAGTGTGCTGCTAGGGTACTTGATCTGGTTCATTGTGATTTATGGGGGTCTTCTCCTATTTTATCTGTTGATGGTTTCGCCTACTATGCCATTTTCATTGATGATTATTCCCGGCTCTCGTGGTTTAATCCAATGCGCAGCAAGTCTGATTTTTGGGATGTTTATCGCTTATTTGAGGCTTTTGTGGAGAACCAATTGTCTTCCACAATTAAGGGGTTTCAGAGTGATGGGGGGGACTGAGTTCATAAATGGTCGTTTACGCTCTCACTTTCAGACAAATGACATTCACCATCTGATCTCTTACATGTATACTCCTGAGTAGAACGGTCGAGTTGAGCGCAAGCACTGCCACATTCTTGAGATGGGCCTGTCTATGTTACACCACTCTCATGTTCCTCTCTCTCACCGGCCTCACGCCTTTGCTGCAGCTACTTATACAATAAATCGGCTGCCCACTCATGTTCTTGGCAAACGATCACCATATGAAGTTATTAATGGCCGAGTTCTTATATACACGAACGTCCATGCATTTGATTGTCGTGTGTACCCTTATCTTCGTTCATATGCAGCTCACGAACTCGCTCCTAGCCGTTTACCTTGTATTTTTCTTGGGTACGACTCTCAGTCCATGGTATGTCAATGTTTGGATCCTACGTCTGGAAAGATATATGTCACCAGACATGCTTGGTTTGACGATACTTTCTTCCTTTATACCGCTGGTTCGGCTTCAGTACCTCCATCCTCTCTAAATGTCTCTACTTTTTTGGATCCCGCTGATACATCAGTTATCCCTACTTCTACCACTATGGCATCTCCTCCTACTCGGCTTGTCACTTCGGTTTCCAGCTCTCCTGGCTCATCGACTACGACACTCTGTTCTGTCTGCTCTGCCGATTTAGATCATCCAGTGGCTGCTTTGAGGCATCCTGCTCCGCCCATCTCACCATCGATCAGCTCACCTATTTCACCGACCAAGCCACTCAGTTCACCGACCCTTTCACTGGCCACTTCACCGGCCGCGGCTGCTCCTCCGGTCTCTCCACCTCGGTCTCGCACTCATCGGATGACCACTAGGTCGACTACTGGTGCTCTTCAATGCAATGATTAATCAGACATTGTTGCTCATGGTCTTACTGCTGCTCTACTTGCTCAGTCTTAGCCCACAGATTATCGTACGGTTCATCAGGATCCGGCTTGGGTTTTTTCCATGAATGAAGAGATGACGGCTCTTCGTGGCCAGCACACTTGGGACTTGGTGCCTCGACCTTCAGATGCTAACATTGTTGGCTCCAAATCGGTCTATAGACTCAAGTATCAACCAGATGGCACTATTGATTAACACAAAGCCAGACTTGTGGTGCAGGGTTTCTCACACAAAGTCAAAGCCTCCACTGTTCGGACAGTTCCCGCCATTGTTACAATGCGTTCCTGGCCACTTTGGTGCGTCCATTTTATATAGTTATTTTAGGATCTTTTGTACTCATTTTGGTAGACTTTTATGATTTGGATACTCTATTTTACCTTGAATTCATATTATTAGAGTTGAGAGCGAATTTATCGTTTTTGTCACTTGTAATAAGAATTCTGCGAGACGAGGTAATTTTTGAAGATTTGAAGACCTTGAAGACTCCATTTTGAAGAATTTGAAGACTTTTGAAGACTCAGAGAAAGGAAGAAGAGAAGACTACATGAAGACCAAAGAGATAAGTCACTTGAGGGCAGGATACTCTGGCCGTCACGAGTCGCGACGGATGTGTCGCGAGTCGCGACGGCCACCTGCCCAGACTTACTTTTTGGGAT
>JAULKM010101256.1:0-10231 GCA_032355605.1 Rubia tinctorum | reverse complement strand
ATAAGTAATCCAAGAACTTGCCGACTTCTTCTTGAGTTCTTCATCATGAAGGCGATCAATCAAACCATTTAATGCAGTATCTCTAAGCTTCATTCTAGACCTTTTCATGGGTCCAACCATGTCACTTAGAGGATTACGAACATAACCCTTGAATGTTTTATCAGGACGTGGAATGTCTTCATTTATGGTGGTAGTCATACCCCGGTCTCCATCAGGAAGGAAGAAAACCATAGAGGGAATTAAAAAGATACTGGAAGAATTTGATAAAGTCACAGGGCCAAGCATCAATGAGAAAAAGTCTAAAATATTTTTCTCAAAGATGAACAGAGCTAAGCAAGAGTTGCTAGCTGAGATCCTTCAGATAAAAAGAAATTATCTACCCATGAAATCCTTTGGTTTTCCATTATCAACAGCAAGGTGGGAAAAGGAGGATTGTGAAAGCTTGGTGGAAAAGGTAGGATGCAGAATTAAAAGCTGGAATGGCAGAAATATCTCTTATGGAGGGAATCTTCAGTTAATCAATACCGTTTTACTGAGTATCACTGTTTATTAGAGTAGTGTTATGAAGCTTCCAAAAACTATGCATGAAAGGATGAAATATCTTTGGGGAAGAGAAGAAGACCAAAAGGGGTTTATAGCAGCATCATGGTGCTCTATGTGCAGGAGTAAGTTCCAAGGTGGGATGAGAATTAGAGATCCAAGCTTATGGAACCTGGCAGCCATGAGCAAGCATTTGTGGGACATTAGTAGGAAAAAAAGGATTCATTGTGGATAAGATGGATTCATGTTCATTATATGAAAGGGGATAGTATAGAAAGATGCAAACTGAAGCAATCAAGCAGTTGGGCCTGGAAAGCATTAATAAAGCCGAGAGACAGGATATTTGCAGACCTGTAGCAATGTGCGAGTAAGGATGGAAAATTACTGATCTCTGAAGTTTATTGCAGAATGAAAGGAGGGCAAGATGCTAAAACTAAAGCAGGATTTATGTGGAACAAAAACATTAATTCTAAACATATAATGTTTCTTTGGTTGTTGATGAATGAGAAATTTCCCACGGTGGAAAGATTACGAGGGATGTGTATATTGGGGCTACAACCGGATTGATGTCTATGTTGAAAGGGGCAGGAAATAACTGAGTATCTACTCTTCAAATACGAGTATGCAATGAAGTTATGAAAAAATGAAGATGAAAAGTTGTGGTAATCTCAGGAGTTGGAAGAAAAGAATGTATCAGCTTATCAAGAGGAGAAACAGAAAAATGATTGAACTGATAAGTACTGGAATGTATAATTTATGGATTGAAACCAACAGGAGGCTTTTTGAGAAGAAGGAACTGAAGGAGGATACAATTGCTTTCAATACACAAGTGGTATGTGAATGGAGGAAGTAGAGGCAATGGAGGAAGAAACTGACAGAAGAGATAAACTGTATGCTAGATTTTGATTCTAATTTTTGATCAAAAATTAAGATGTAAATATGAGATAATGTTTAACTTGTAAATTGGGATGGGCTGGGCCGAGATTTGTAATGGGCTGGTGTGATAGCCTAAAATTTTCCTTCGTTTGGTTCATTAATGAAATTAAGCTTTCATAAAAATAACTCAATTGTCAAGCATTTTTTTCAAAACTTGTTTGACTGAAATAAAAAGTCAAAATTCAGCTCAAAAACTGATAGCCAAACACCTAGTCGGATGGGCATGAGATATGCACAAAAAAATTTCAAGTATTTGATTAATATTTACTATTTTTTATGTTATTTTAAATTAAGGTATGGGTCATTTTCAACTACTTGATCAACATGTAGGAAAGTTTTTTCCACAATCTTGGCATTCACAAAAAGTTGTAGGCTCATTCAGGGTGAATTCAGGAGTTTTTATTTATTGGGGCATATTTAATATTATTCAAATATAATGTTGAAATTTGATTTTTTCTAAATATTTGAAGAAATACAATAAAAGTGATATGAGATTATTGTAGGTTCAAAATTAAAATTATGGTAGGGCACTGATTAAAACTTATATTCTAACTAATTAAAAATGGGAATTTTTTAAAAATAAAATGGAGGATCAACTGTCCTGGCTTGCCCAGGGCTTCCTCTTACTAATTAACATAGGAATTTTTGAAGATTAATCTGATCAACTGCATTACGAATATAAATTTTGACTTTAATGCGGTTAGAAGCATGACTTGAGCACACAAAAAAACCACTATTGTAATATAGAACAATAGTTCTAGAGATAAGAAAAGACACATTACGCTAGAAGATCTTTATCGGGGGTAACTAAGAAAAAAAATGAAGATCTCTCAAGAAATCGTGCATGTAAAAGAAATCCCAGCATTGATGTGTTCTATTTTTTAATCTTAAATTTCCATCTTTAAGAGTTTTATCTTTCAATCAAATTTTTTAAATATTTTTTCTCATAAAGTATAATAACTAATATTCTTAAAAATAGATAATTATTTAGCTTATATTTATTAATTTTTGATCGATAGGTGTCTTTAAATAATTTCTCAACAACTTTCACAAGTGGACTTTAAACCAAATGCGCACGATACTTGCACACGATATTAACCAAGTGAGATTTTATAGTTATTCATGAGCCAAATGATTTAGGATTCTAGTTTCTTTTCTGTTCACTCTTGACAATTGGCTTTTTTTTTGGCTCAAACAAATTTGATATGTTACTTGTTGATAGTAACATTATGGTTACATTGCAAAGTCCCAAAACTTTAAGTCCAGAATCTCGATTTTAGATTGAGAATCAAGACATATCATCAATAGATGTTGTTATTTGATATCCTTCAGGCTGATAATCATCTCTTCTGCTATTTGGTGACGATGTTGCTATATGATGATATGAATAGATGATTCGAGGTTTCACTTAAATTTTTATTCATTATTTATCTTTACCTATGAGAAATTTAATTTATAGTATGTTGAATAATAAATGAATGACATATTTAATTTTAAGTGAATTTCCTTTACTTGACCCGAATCTGATGAAAGAAATAAGTTTGAATCTATTGAAAAATAACTGATGAAATTCTCAGAAAAATCATTGAATAGTCTTTTTAATCTCTAATATATTTCAATTTTATTTGAAATGGGTATGACCATGTATGCATGATATCATTATTATCGTTATACGAGAACAAAAATAAATGAAATTGATTCTAAACTACAAATAATTGAAGACTATCTTTTAGTCTCTAATTATTTTGAAGGTAAAATAAATGGGCTCACACGTCGCACGACGTATGGCCGATAATTTCCTTATTAAACTGATATGACGTGTAAACAAGACTATAAAATATATATTACCCTTGATATTGAAGACAAAAATCTTGTTTGTAAATACAACCATTTTGTCATTTATTACTAAAAATGGATGTAAAATTGGCATAAGAAACTAAGTCAAAATGATATAAATTGAATTAAATTAAGTTGAAATAAAATGAGTAAATCATGTTTTAGTTTTTATAATGTTACAAAATGCGATTATCGTAATTTCAAAATCTAATCATGCTTCCCAAAACATCTCACCCCAACCCCTATAAATACTTTCATGCATGGGTGGACTACTCACGATATAATAGTTCCATTTCCCTTTCACATATCTAATAATGCCACTACCGAAGCCAACTTTTCCGCACCGTCATACCTCCACCACCAACATGATAACGTTGAATCATTCTGTGACAGAAATCACTTGAAGGAGAGGAAGGTCACCGTGGTTGTGGGAAGGTTGTGCTAGCGCTGTGACAGGAAGGAGGTGGCGGTGGTGATCCTACTGTGCTGCAACCTCTGCCTGAGTGGCGGGTGCGAGAAGAACGTCATGATTTGCCCAGTTTTCCAGGGTTACAAGATCAAGGTGATTCATGTCATCCGGTAGACCGAGTCTTATTTCTATCATACTGTTGTATACAGTTTAAAAACTAGTGTGTGTTTTTATTTGAATAAAATTGCAAGGATTTATTAAAACCTTTCATTTTAATGTATGTGTGTGTTTTTTTAGAAAACTCATTGTAATGTTGGGATAATGCACTATTTTTATCTTCTTTTTTTGAATTTAAAACATGGTTGAAAGAACATTTTTTTTATTAATAATGATTCGCTTAAGGATAACTTTCTACTTTCGCATATTTTTGCAATGTTGTTATTGAAGTGGAAATGTTTCGATATGGTGATGGAATAACTTCTTTGCAACCACAAAAAATTGTATGCTGCAATAATGATTTAAGAATTATGTGTGTTATTGCATAATACTCAGCAAGGCTCAACATTTATCCACCAGAATCTAAAGAAAAAACTGAACCTTAACATAAGAAAAATTCGATTTGTTTGAAATGCATACTGACCGTGAAAGGGAAATTTTTTTCTCGCTCGATGCTTGCACAATACCGTGAAAAAAACTGTCATACTTGATGTTTGAACATTAAATTATAAGCTAACCATATTTGAATGCACCATGCATGCACACCAATAGTAATATATAACAGTAGAAAAATAAACAATGAGACAAAAGTATCATCTTCACCTAGATCATCGTTTGCACTGTCTTAACCATCTAATATACCTAAGGACTAATAATCCTTCAAAAGTAAATTTTTGAATGCTTCGCCAACTACAACATCCTATCACATTCAAATATTTAAGTTTAGAGCAACCATTTGTTATTTCTAACATTTATAGTACCAATATACATAAACATTTTCAAGTTTGAGATACTCGAGACACTGTGTCATGGTTGCAATGACTTGACGTCACCGAGGACTTCTGGCAGAGCTGACGTGCGTTATGTGGTTCGGTCAGCAGAAGTCCAGGTTCTTCCAGAGGGAGCTGTCGGTGGCCTCAGTGGAATGGAGTTGGTTCATCATCAGCCTTTTCCTCTTCTCCTCCATTTCTGCTTGTACGACGGTGAGGCAGTTCATCTCGAGTTCCCACTGCTGGATCTCCAGGGTGATGCTATAATCGAAAAACCACGGATCCTTGTCAAGCTAGGGCTTCCAGGCATCTGACGTGAGTGACAGCGTCATGTTGGCTGCAGAGGTAGGGCAGAGTAAGCTTCGGTGGTGGCGCCGTTAGAGATTTGGAGATGTGAAATGGAAATGGAAATGGAACTATTATATCGTGAGAAGTCTGCCCATGCAAGTACTTATAGGGGGTGGGGAGGAAGGTATTGGGAAGCAGGATTAGATTCCTTAATCACGATAATTGCAATTTTGTAATATTATAATAACTAAAACGCGATTTACTCATTTCATTTCAACTTAGTTTAATTTTATTTATTTCATTTCGACTTAGTTTAGTTCAATATATTTCAATTCATTTAATTTTATTAATTTTAATAATTTTTATTTTTAAAAGATTAAACTATAAAATATAATATATATTTAAACTAATATATATTATGTGGTGTTTCATCATGGCAATTTGATCTCGTGGAGTGCGAAGAAGCTACCTACAGTTTCACATTTCAGTTCGAGTATGAGTGTAGAGCATTGGCCAATACTATTACTGAGGTTGTTTGGCTTTCTCACCTTCTTCGCAATCTTCACTTTACACTTTCTGACGCCCCTATGCTCTTGTATAATAACAAAAGTTCCATTTTTCTGGCTCAGAACCCAGTTTCTCATAATCGGGAGAAGCATATTTATATTTATTATCACTTTGTTCGGCAGTTGGTTGCCTCTGGCAAGCTTTAGATTAGTCATGTATCCACTTCGTTGTAGGTTGCTGAAGTTTTCAATCAAGGTCTCTCTCGTTCTCTGTTGGAGTTCTTTCATTCCAAGCTTTGCATTATGGAAAATCAAACGCTTTTCTTTGGGGGGAGTGGGTGTTATGATAGAATATACGATAGAATCTTGTTCCTTATAGATAGGAGATAGAGTTCTACTCCAACTCTTTCTCTTTACACTTTGTACTCTATTTGACCTTCTCAATAATACAAACCAATGCATTAGGAAAACAATTTCTACATTTTTGCACACTTATTTTTAGTCCAGTTTAGTTCAAATTAAATCAGATCGGATCAAATTCGTTAAGTTAAACTCCAAATAACAGGGTCTTCATTCTAAAGATAAGAAAAGAAGCCTTGCTCCAGAAGATATTTATAAGGGGGTAACCAAGAAATAAAAATCTTTTAAGTGCCAGTGCAAGTAGAAGAAATCGCACCATTGATGTCTTCTAATTTTTATCTTATAATTTCAACTTAATAACAGTTTTGTCATCCAGTCCAAATTATTTTGATTTTTCTCATAAAGTATAATAACTAATATTCATAAAATAGATAATTATTTAGTTTATATTTATCTATTTTTGAATGACATGTGTCCTTAAATAATAGCTCAACAACTCACACAAGCGGAATTTGAACTAAATACGTCTGATACTTGCACACGAGATTGACCAAGTGAGATTTTATAGTTATTCACAAGTCAAATGGTTTAGGGTTTTATTTTTTCCATTCACTCATGACGATTGGATTTTTATTTGGTACAAACACATTTGATATACTAATGGTTGAAAGTGACATTGTGGTTAGATTGCGATGTTCCAAAAAGTTGGGTCTCTGATTTCATGTTGAGAATCAAGACATCCACTAGTGGATAATGGCCTATTAAAGGCCGAGTTCAAAGGCAATTGATATAAATCACCTTCCAAAAACTCTGGATAGCGGAATTTTATATCTTTTATTAAATGAGGGATTTTGTAAACCCAAGTATAGCAGCAAAAACTGATCAAAACTAGCCCTCGGGATCTTGAATAGCTTGATAATTGTAAAGCTAACAAGACCAAAGGATTAATTCACAAATAGAAGGTATTGATACTTAATTAACCTGCAGGATTAAGCAACAGTGAAGATAGCTCGCTAGCAAAGAGAATGATCTCAAAATTCTTAATATATGATTGGTAAAAAGTGTATAATAGTCTCATCCATATCCCTCTATTTATAGGGATATGTCTTGCCCAAAACCCTGATTACAAATGGAAACTGAATCGACTTATAATAGTTTTAAGAAGCTAAAACCATATCGAATAGAACTCCTAAAAATAAATGTAATCTACTCGAATTCTTCTCCAAGAAACCTTAAAAAATATAATCTTATCTAATCTTACCAAATTTAAATCTAATCAAAATATAACTTAATATTTCCGAAACCTAATAGACTAGGTCGAAAATAAAGGACTGGATTTCTAAAATAGCTCTTCAAAAGCCCACATGGCCGATCTATGGACAAAAATAAAATAATTTTACAATAGTTTACAAGGATCACACTACCTCGTTAAAAAATCTGTGGGGAAAAAGAGTATAGTTTTCTTCACAGTGTCTTGAGTTAATCGATAAGCTTGAATAATTCATCCAATCCCTAGCCGATTTAGTCTTGAGTTCTTCATCATGAAGATGATCAATAAAAGCATTCAATGCCGCATCTCTAAGCTTCATTCTTGACCTTGTCATTGGTCCCACCATGCCAAACATAACCCTTGAATGTTTGATCAAGTCGTGGAATGTCTTCATTTATGGTGGTAGTCGTCTTGGCATCCCCAATGTTCCCTCGGTGGTCGAAAGGTTTTGCCCTCTAAACTTAATCATCTTCAAAGGTAAATGGAGATAAATCAACAACATATTAGGTAGAACTAACACCATAATCGTCTAAATGATCAATCTCGTAAGCATTATCATATACATACACCAATACTTTAAAAACACCATGACCCCGCTGACTTATTTTAGATGTCCTAGCATTCAAAAACCTCTCCTTCATCACATAAAACCAAACCCAATCACCTTCTTGAAACCGTATAGGTCGGAGGCCTTGGTTAGCTCTATCTGCATTCTGAGAATTTGTCCTTACAATCTTCAATCGCACCTTCTCATGTAATCGCTTCAAAAAATCAGCCTTTTTTTCCATCCAAATTTTGAACCTGTTTCAAATTCAAAGGAATTAAATCAAGCGGAGTATTTGGTAAAAGTCCGTACATAATTTCAAATAGAGTTAAATAAGTAGAAGAATGAACAGTATGATTATAAGAAAACTCTGCAATCAGAATGCATGATTCCCAACTCTTCAAAATTTTCTGAACTAGGGCACACAGAAGAGCCCCTAATGTCCGATTTGTGACCTCTATCTGTCCATCACTTTGCGGATGCCTTGTCGTAGAAAATAGAAATTTCATCCTAACTTGCACCACAAGGTATTCCAAAGTAGGATAAAAATTTTACATCTCGATCAGACACTATAGACGCAAGGATACGAGTAATCTGACCACCTCTTTCAAAAATAAATCTGTGACCTGTTTTGCATCATATGTTTTCCTACAATAAATAAAATGTGCCATTTGTGAAAATTGATCAACAACCATAAAGATATAATCATTACCTGATTGGGATCGTGGTAATTCGAGAAAAAAATCATTCGAAATATCAACCCAAGGATGTGTAGGAACAGGTAAGGGAGTATACAAATCATGAGGCTTAGTCTTTTACTTCACCTTCAAGCAACAAATACAATTCCTACAAACCCCGTCAACTAAAATTGCCATTATCAGGCAAAAAAATGTTCTCGCAACAAATTATAAGTTTTTAATGCACCAAAATGTCTCATTAAACCACCTGAATGAGCTTCTACAACAATTAATTCATGTATAGAACACTTAGGAACACATAACTTATTGTCACGAAATTAAAACGATCATGCCAAAAAAATGTCTCATACACACCATGTCCACAAGATGAATAGACAGATGAAAAATCAGGATTAGTAGCATATAATTCTTGCACAAAAGAAAACCCTAAAAGGGCACATTCCAATCGTGTAAGTAAAACATTTCTATGACTCAAAGCATCAGGAACAACATTCTTTACCCTTGTATCGTAGGACATAAGGAAAAGATTCGATAAAACTAGGTCATTTAGCATGACGCTTATTAAACTTCATGTGACTCTTCAAATATTTCAACGACGCGTGATCACTATGAATAAAAAAATTCATTATGCAATAAATAACATTACCAAGTCTAATGCATGAAAAATTCATATAATTCTTTATCATACACAGGATAATTCAGAGCACTGCCCTTTGCCTTTTCACTACAGTAATCTATACGTCGATTCTCTTGCCCTAAAAACAGCACCAATACTAACACCAGAAGCATCACAATTAATCTCAAAAGTACCATTAAAATCAGGTAAAGCAAGAAAATGAGCATTACATAATCGTACTTTCAGTTCATTAAATGCATTTCTTGATCATCACCCAAAAAAAATCACATCCTTTTTAACTAGTTCATTTAAAGGTATAGCAATAGAAGAAAAATTACGTACAACCCTTCTATAAAAACTAGATAAACTAAGAAAGGAATGCACCTTATTGGCCAGGTGTTAATGGCCTCAATTTTGGTTTCATCGACTTTTATGCTCTTCTTAGGGACCAAAAAACTGAGAAACACCACCTTGAAAATGAAAAACGTGCGCTTCTTGATGTTTTCATACAATCAAGACTCACAGAGTGCAAAAACAAACATTTTAACATGCTCAATATGGTCATGAAACAATTTATAATGGATCAAGATATCATGAAAGTAAACAACAACAAATCGACCAATAAACTTTCTCAAAACCTGATTCATCAACCACATAAAAGTACCAGGTGCATTGGTTAATCCGAAAGGCATAACAACCCATTCATATAACCAGCATTTAGTTTTCAATGAAGTTTTCCATTCATCCCCTTCGTTTATGTGAATCTGATGATAACTCTGAGTTAAGTCATTCTTAGTATATATCACAGATCTATGCAAATCTTCAAGCATATCAACTAACCTAGGGGTAGGATGGCGATATTTAATGGTTATCTTGTTAATAGAATGACAATCTATATACATTCACCAAGTTTTAGCTTTATTAGGAAATAAAATGACAGACTCATGACAAGGACTTAATGATTCATGAACATAAACTTTTGAAGAAATATCTCGACTTTTCTTTGTAGTTCTTATGTCTCTTCAGGGTTTACTTTATAAGCTTGTTGATTAGGTATAACCAAACTTGGAATCAAGTCAATATGATGCTCAATGCCTCACAATGATGGTAAACCATTGGGCCAGGCTTCCAGAAAGGCATACTAAATTCTTGCAACATCTCAGCGAACCGTGGAGGAACATGCACAGGTATATCCTCATTGGAAAAATAAATATCTTTAAAATGTAAAACTAATACATTCAA
>JAULKM010101255.1:0-10231 GCA_032355605.1 Rubia tinctorum | reverse complement strand
AGGTTAAGAAAGGAAGACCCTTTCTGATTGGTTTTGTACATATCTTTTTCCATATCTGATTCTGCCTTGTATACCCTTTGTATTCAGTATATATATGAATACACACAGTCACAATTATTTGTGGGTTTTACACTCTATCAATTTCAAATAAAGCAAGAGAACAATTTCACCTGGACAGAGAAATTAGAACATTTACCCTTTAAGCTACAACACGTTGCGGCTTAACTTGTTTTGTCAACTTTTTAATTGCGTGACTTCGCAAGTTACCTACTCATCAATTACACTTTTTGCAGCTTGATAAAATCTTACATGATATTGTATTTATTTTTACCAAATATTATATAAGTGATATTTCTAAATAATTTATATATCATACATTACATTTATATTTTAAATTAAGTTTATTTAAACAAAAATAATTTATGTTATCATTTTTTGTTTTTTAGTGGTATATGTATCGAAATCAATACAACTACAAGTTTGTTATTAAACTGCATTTTAAAAAATATTATTATATAATTATAGTTGACTTACACGTTATATTGAATATTAGTAAAAAAGATTAATATATCTATAAGGAAACTAATTGTGCAATGCATGTATATATGTTACAGTAATTTATAAAAAATCTTACTCTCTACATTTTTCTATTTATAATATCATAAGTTTAGGTGCTTAGATTTAGATGGAAAAAATGAATGGGTGAAATTGAATGTTGAAAGTAAAAAGTAGAATGGGTGTATGGAATTGAAGGAATTTTGTCAAAATGGAAAGAGTGTCAAATAAAAGAAAACATCTATTTATATTAAGTGTGTCATAAATAATAAAACAGAGGGAGAATACTTATCGATTTGGATATGTTTGAATAAAAAGTAAAATTTATTCAGAATAATAATTTTTTTAAATAAATATAATTAAATAAATATTTTTAAATTATACCTAATAACTTCTCTGAAAATCATAAGTAGCAATTCCTACTAGCATTTTATTGTTCGTCGCTTCTATTTTTACAAAAAATATTATCAATATCATTATCTTTTAAGTTACCACTTGACTTCTCCATTTTTTTATGGTTGTCTACATTTTTTTAAAATAGGTGTTAAAAAGTTCATAAAGAACTCTTTTATGATTATATTTGTTTAACGTTTATTTCTTCTCTTTTTTCATTTCTTTAAAAATATTTTAAAATAAATCATTCAACTCTTCGGTCAAAGTTCAACTCTATAAAATAATAATTTTAACAAATGCTACTATTTAACAATTTTATTTTGAAAACAAAGATTCTTGAGATAATCCAATAGTTTATAAAAAAAATTAACTTGAAAACATTCCAACGCAATATGAAAATTTTATTATGAAAATTTAGAAATACCCAACTACAACTATACTCTAATTTACTTCATAATATCAATGACAGTTTATACTTGATTTGTAATAAAATAAATAAAGCAAAATGACAGCACAATTACTGATAGAAAAAATAATTAAAAATTTAAAAATACTCAACTTTAATACATTGATCCACATGATCACCATCAAGCTCGCTTCGATAAATCAGTGTTATAGAAAACACAAGTCAACATGCTTCACAATCTAGGTGTTCGGGTTTCTCAACGTTTCTATTCCCTATCATGCAGCCTATATCCATGTGTCCTCCTCGGCCAACGTTGTCGCATTCCCCCCGTCGGCGATCTCCTTCGTGGTGGCTCTTTCTTCATTGCCGCGGAATCTCAGGGGTCACAACTGATCTTGCTATCGCGGCACGTGATGCATAGTGTGGTGAAGATCATCACCTGTGCGGGCTGCTCTTCTCCATCTTAACACCAAAATCAATGTCGGGAGTTATTGGTCACACCGCCTTAAAGCAGATTTGGGATACTATGTTGGCGGTTTATCAAAGTTACCATAAGTCCAGTATTTTAAACCTTAGGGTTCAAGTTATAAATTTTTGACGTATAGGTACTGTGCACAAACTTCACCTTAGTTTCAAGAATATTTTTGATAAACTTGTAGTCATGGTAGCTCCAACCACCAATTATGACAAGGTATTATGATTTTTAATTGCTCTGTGAACTGGTTATAAGGAGTTTAGTAAACATATTTTTAATCGTAATCCAAAGTTCGATTATGTTGATATAGTTGCTCAGGTTGAAAACCATGAATCATTTTTTTATTCTTTGACCATATATAGTGGTTAGAATACAACCATACAACCAGAAACGTTTGCTCCATCTAAGTGTTCCGAAAGACAACCATGTGTGGGATCACGCAACAGCGCATGGGGGTAGTGTGTATGGTCCACGCAATGCCCAAAGCAACCATTCTGACTGTATCCAGAGCTCTCGATGTCACTCATATCCTCCTAATTCTACTCGTGATAGGGACAACTCAGTTATGTGCCAGTGGTATGGCTGATCCAAGCATGTTGCCTCTTCATTCTTTTGTTTGTTTCTGCCATCGAGTCAGTCATGCTCCACTCACCTAGTAGAATCTCTTCAGTTGAAGCTTTCTGCTCGAGCTTCTAACTGGTACATTGATTCCCGCACGTCTAACCATATGAAGTATTGTCTTTTTCCTAGGAGGATGTCAATCTATATCACGGTAACTCTCTTTTTATATTGGTAATGATGCTCCTACTTATGTATCTCATATTGGTGTTTCTCAAATTATTTATGATTCACATTTATCTAATGTGTCAGTTGTCCCAAATATCACTAAGAACAATATTTTTGTTAGTAAGTAAGTTAACTCGGAATTTGGGTGAATAGATCTCTTTTGATGACCGGTCCTATGCTATTCTGAACAAAGTAACTCGGGCAGTTTTGGGCAAAGCCCACAATGAGGATGGACACTAGATTGTGGGGATACAACATTGCTTTCTTTTATTTAGAATAAGAAAGGTCGAGCTTCATTTGAGCTTTGGCGTGTTCGGCTAGGCCATGTATCGCATATTATTATTTATGCTTTAAGTAAATCTAGACTTTTATACTTCCCTACTTACCTACCTAGATCTCATATTTGCGCACCTGTGTCATGGAGAAAAGCCAAAGGCAACCTTTTGTTGAAAACTTTAAACATGGTGCACATGTTCTGGACTTGGTTCATTGTGATTTGTGGGATCATACCCCTATTTTATCTTTAAATGGTTTTAGTTATTATACCTTGTTTGTTGATGTTTTCTCTAGTTTTTCGTGGCTTTCCCTTTCATCGCAAAACCAATTTTTTTGACATTTATATGCACATTGAGGACTTCGTAGAGAACCAATTCTCTACTTATTTTAGGTCTTCTGGAGTGATGGTAGAACGGAATTCCTTGACACTTAGCTTCAGTCCCATTTTTTTTTGCCAAGAGCATCCATCATCAGGTGTCATGTCCTTACACTCCATAGGAAAATGGGTGTGCTGAGCATAAGCATCACCATGCATTTTCCCGCGATATTTATGATATCAACCGCTTCATACACCAGTATTGCACGGTGAGAGTGAGACTACCTATGGTCATATCCGGTTTATTATAATTTCTATCGTTTTGGCTGTGAATTTCACCATTTCATCTTTCCATATGTCGAACATAAGTTGTCATCCGATAGTCCTTCCTATGTTTTTCTTGGTTATAGTTCCCAGTATAAAGGGTTCAGTTGTCTCGATCCATCTAGTGATTATGTCTACATCACTCGTCATGCTTGGTTCAATGAGCTCTTCTATCCTTTGATGTCTCTAAATTTCTGGATCTTAACTCCTCATGTATTTTGCCTCTGGGGCCATCTGACTCTGGACCACCTTCTACTGGGTCACCTTTCATGGTTTGTTCTTATTCCGATGCTCCAGTGTTGTCGTTTCCCTCTTCGACTCTGGCGCCCACTCTCCTGCCCTATGGGCCCATTCCCATGGCCTCGTACCGACACCACATGTTTGCACCACTTCTGCACCAGGCTCGACATCCAACCATGGCTTCACTCCTACTCATGAGCCACCTCTTGCCCAAACGCATCGCATGACCATCATGACGATGAAGGCTCTCGTCGTCCTCCCCCTTTCTCCAGTTATGAGGTCACTAGTTTATGGCTGCTATAGTTGCTCAAATTGAACCATGTGACTATCGTATACGCTAGTTTCCATCTATGGATTAATAAATAACTACACTTCGCCACCAGCATACTTGGATCTGATGCTTGATCCTCCAAACGTGAAGGTCGTCGACTCCAAATAGATATTTGGTCTTAAATATCGGCCTAGTGGTAGTATTTATCGCTACAAGGCTCGACTGGTTGTTCAGGGCTTCTTTAAAGCTTTAGGGTTCAATTTCGATCGCATTAACCTTGATATTTCCCCTATGTACCGATGACCCCTCCACCAGCTGGATGTCAAGAATGTTTTTCTCAGTGGTGTTCTTAACGTTCCGGTATGTATGGCTCAACTTATCAGTTTCAAAGAAGATGCTTATCTCAATTATGTATGTCGCTTGCAAAATTTTATTTATGTCCTTAAGAAATCTCCTCGTGCTTGGTTCCATCGGTTCAACACTAATATTTTCCAACTTATATTTCTTTGTTGCTCGATAAACAAGTCCTTGTATGTCTTTTTCAAGGTACTAAGCTACTTTTTTTATGTTAATGATAATATCCTTACTAGGAATGACCATTTTCCATTCATCTGTTTATTGTTCGGACTAATCGGAAGTTCCCACTAAGCACTTGGGCTCTCTGCATTATTTACTTGGATTGGAGGTTGAGTCCACTCCTTTGGGCTTGTTCTTGGGTTTAGCCAAGTATGCCCATGATATCCTTCGTCGTGATGGGATGACCAACATAGTATATTTCGTAGTCTCAGCTTCATAGTAGTACTCGGGGAAGTTTGAAAATATCACTCTTCATCGGTCATAGGTTGGTACTCTGAAGTATCTCACTAGCACACATCTAAATCTTGCTTTTGCGGTCAATTCTGCCAGTCAGTATCTTAAGGATCCTCGTGATGATCACTTTACACTGGTTGCTCACAATCTACATCATGCTCATGGAACTTTGCACTATGGTCTATCTTTTCATTCAACCTGCTCTTTCGAGGTGTTAGGCTACTCTGATGCGAATTGGGCACATTTCCTTAAGACTTTTTGTTTGACATATGGGTATACTATCTTTATGGGATGCAATCTCATTTTCTGGAGTGCTAAGATGCAACCTACGATTCCTTGTTCCATCTTTTAAGTCAGTATCGTGCCTTGGAAAACACTATGATAGAGGTAGTCTGGTTATCTCATCTTCTTCGTGATCTTTAATTTTCGCTCTTTAGCACTCTGTTCTTCCTTATGACAACAATGTTGCCATCTTTCTGTCTCATAATCCATTTGCGCACAAATGAGCGAAGTACATTGACATCAACTACCACATTGTTCGTGGTTGGTTTCAGCTTCTTCTCAATCATGTTCCTACTTCACTTCAGTTTACCAACATTTTCTCAAAATGACTGTCTTGTTTTTCGTTTGAGTTTTTTGGATCCAAGCTTTGGGTCTCAAACCATTTGAACACTTTACGGTGGTGAAACATGGAGATAGACGGCGGTTCTTGGCATCCCCATAGAACCAACCATTATTGTTCAATTGTGGTGTCATAACCACCGTTGAATATAATCCACCAAGGCGTTTCTTATAGCCGTGGTTGCTTATTTTTAACAACCGTGGTTTTTTCGAGATCATAAGAAAAGGATATAACCGTGTTTGAAACATATTTTCGGTGTCAGGACTATGTTCCCGGAAATTGTGGACTTTGTCATCAGACTGGAATAGAGATTAGTATATTGGACTTTTGATATCAAAAAAAACTTTTATGTTCTAGTACCCGATTGGCATCAAAAGATTTTGAAATATCAGATCGTATGTCGAAACTCGTAAAGATTGCGAAATCGGAAATGGATTTGGATGTCAGTTTGCTACGTTCTTATATCAGCTTACATTATGGAATACTTGTTGCTCTCTAATATTAATTACTTTATTTGGTACCGATATCACAATAACAATCAATGGTCTAATTGATTACATTGCGGGACAACATCCAGAATCAAATACATTGTCAAAAAATATGGCTATTAGTAAATGAAATGTATTCATAAATGAACTTCATATCCACATTGAATGACCAACACAAATAAATAGTTTCTTAAACTATTGTAAAAATTGTAAGGCGGAGAAAATTGTAAGACAAAATGAGAAATAAACAACAAAGCAAATTGTAAGACAAAATGAGAAATTCATACCAAGGCATAATGTATTAAAGAGGACAAATCAAATGTAAATTAACTTGAAAGTACATTCGGGATTTTTATACTTATGTTACTAAAGGTTGTTGTACAGTGTCTTAACTTGAACTATTTTGAAAGGTTTAATTTTAGTTGAATTTCGTGTACCTAAATTAGTAGATAGTAATTATTCCAATGAATTGATGAGGGAAGGGTTTTTCCCCCTAAAGCAGTAGATAGTAATTTGTCTTGGAAGAACAATAACCCTTCCAATACTCTACTCTATTGAGCAGAGAACCTTATTCACCCACAGAGAGCTAGAAGAATGACCTCCCAACAACTTCATACATGCAAACAAAGCCCCAGCATTATCTACAACACTCTATTAAGTATTAACTCACAACATGCTGATTGCATGATATGATTTTTTTAATGAAGACATTATTTGTTGGAAGGAGTCTCCCTAAGCATCACGTCAAGTTCCTGGATGACTTCTTAAGGATTCTGAAATTTTCTCCTTCTAATAAACATCCTAAGATGAGATACGTCAACATTGGCCGCAACAATGGTGATTCAAATCAATCAACCGTATCCCCATCAAACCTTCAACAAAGATTTAATTTATAATGACTACGAATTATACACAAAAAGTATATAACTCTATGCCGGATCACAAAATACAAGATCTTTTGACTATCTCATTTTAGTATGCCATATGGACATTCTTGCATATATATGATATATCATATTAATAAAATAATTAGCACACGTTATTATCAACAATCCATACATGAAAATAACAAAAACCAACACAAAAATGCATCAACGAAAACAATTACTCCAATTACCTTTGTCTTGTCAAGTTTAAGCATTTCCATGATTGCGTGTAGATCGACATAGTAAACGAAAGCTACGAAGTCTTGATTAGCAGTGGAAATCAGCGAATAACACATGGGGGAATATATTGGTGGACTGGTGGAGAAGAAAACGATGAGGTTTTTGGGTTAAGAGCAAGAGTGATGAGGTTGGAGATGGTGGCAAGATGGGAAAGAAGAAGAAGATGGTGGAGACAAAGAAGAAGAAAATGATGCTACTTTTGGCTGCTGGGTTTGGGAGAGAGAGTGGTGGGGAAGATGAAGAATACGATAGAAGGTTTTGGAGTGGAATTCAGAATTTTGATTGAATCACGTTATTAAATTTGGTGATAAATTGGACAGTTATTGTTCCGAACTCGTAATACTCATCAGACTAATTTATTCAAATTCTGAAATGCATGTTCAACTATAACCCCTGATGTTTTTCGATTCAAGTTACAAAAGTAAGTCTCGGCCAACTGTCAAATAAGGTGTATACAAGAAATTAAGTACTCTGTAATTTTGCGATGCAAATATCAATTGTTCGAACGTAGTCTGTTTAATATCATTTTTGTGAATGTAAATCAAACTTGTATTTAATTAATTTCAAAGGGTGTCACATAGCTGATTTCTTAATCTTTACCTCCGTACTATGGTCCAAATCGTAACATGAAAGGAGCACCATTTACGTTCTTCCTAACACGGACCTCAGGCGTGTCGTCACCTACATACTCCCTCCGCCCCTATTTTTGTCCTACCTGCCTTATTTGGTTTCCCTTTACTATTGTCTTACTTTCATTTTTGGCAAAATTTTGAATGTAAAAAAAGATTAAATAATTTTTTGTTCACAAGCTATTTTTATGATTTAAAAAAATGATTTTTTGTGGTAAGACAGAAACAGAGGGATGGAGGGAGTACCTAAAGTACATAATGTAATTATGCTCAAATTGATTTTTATTGACGAAGTGGACCAACCCATTGTTATGAACTAGGATTTTCGCTCCTGAAACGAACTTCAAATTCTATGCACCTCTAGATTCCTTCAGTAGCAAACAACCACTTGTGGCCTATGCATGTTTGAGGGTATATCTTGGCGAACGCTAACTATCCCAAGTCTCTTGCTGGAAGGAAGTTCTTCAAGAAGCATGGCCTCAGAATAAATGGAGCTGACATTACTGAAAAACCTTCAATGACATGATAAAAGGATGGAAAAATCTAAACATATATATCAACTTTCAAAAGTTTTAGAACGTGAAAAATAAACTATCCTTCCAAAAGTTTGCGACGGTCAATAATAAGTTCAACAAATTTTCGCAAGTGAGTTCGCTAGTTTGAGATGTGTAGATAAAGTAGAGGGTATTTATAAAATGGTGTAGATACCCTTGTGTGATTTTTCATTCAAATTCATGTTCATACGTGACTTTAATATGGGTTACAATCAGACTTCCAAAATTGGAAGTTTGATTCAGTCAAAGGTTGCGGATACGGGACGTATTGGTTCTTAGACCGACATAATTGTGATATGATGCCAAAAATATCATTTATTAAAAAAATTAGTTTAGTATTTTTAGGAGGATAATACTATACTCTTTTTTTCACTGGATTTTTTTTAATGAGGTAGTGTGATCATTTTAGTTTATTTTTATTGCCATAAACACGACCATGTTGGCTTAGAAGAGTTTTGGTTATATTTTAATTAGGGTTTAGAATATTGAGTTCTGATTTGACTATAATTAGATTTGGTAAGATTAGATAAGGCAATATTTATGCAAGATTATCTTGAATAAATTTGGCCATATATTTTCATTTTATTTTAGCTATTTTAGTTGGATATGGTTTTAGATTCTTAAATCTATCATAATTCTTTTCAATTTCTAACGGGAATTACCAAATCCCGCTATGTTTCTATTTCTGACTGGCCGAATTATACCCTAAACATAGGGGAGGTCATCCACAAAATTTTACACATTATTATAAATAAATAAAATTTAGATTTTCGAGTTTATTATCAATTGCTTGTGAGCTTTCTTCATTGTTAGTTAATCCTCCGGGTTAACTAAGTATCAATACTCTTTGTGAACTAATCATGCGAGCTAGTTAGTGAACAAAGAACCCTTTATTTGTGAGTTAATCATGCAGGCTAGTTAACGAGCAATTATTTTAGTTGAGAGCAATCTCGAGGGATAGTTGTGATCAATTCGTGTGATCTAGTGAGGGTTCGCAGATCCCTTCATTCAATCAAAAATTTAAATTTCACAATTTAGAGCTTTCGCAAGGAGATTCATATAAAATTGACTTCATAAATATTTTAGAGAATCTTAGGTGTTCGGTGGTCTTCGATACGACTTCCGATATCAGAACAATTTCCTAGAAATCGTAACGGTACTCTGGTTCCACACCCTTCCTCGAACATAAATGAGGAATGTTATCTATGAAGAACTTTGTTCCACTTTGATTGAATTTAAATATTAAAAAACATAGTAGAGCAATGTTCCAACATTTGTAGATGTACAGGCTCCGTGCGTTATATATTGATGTTTCTAAAATGGTTTTAAATAACCACTGCACATCGGCGCATTTCAGGAATCGTTTTGAAAATCAATGACTCGGTACTAACTTACGTGTTCGAATGTTTGGACGATGATTCTAAGTAAATATTTCAAAATATGACGCTCAATAGAGTCGTTGGTCAATCTTGCCCTTAGTGAACAATTTTGATTTCAAAACATTACTCGGAAGTAAACAATAGTAATCATCGGATTCATCGTATATCGCTTTCAATAGCGGTTGAACTTGAAGCATGGTTGATCATACCATGTTAGACAACGTTATTTTACCAGCCGCTGTCTACCGTATTTGTTTAGCCGTCTATCGTCAATCCGACTAGCAAAACACATTTCCAAAATTAGAACAGATGACGGACAATGATTCCAAAGAAAAATTTATAACCACTATACGACAGAGTCATTAATGAAAATTCATGCACTAGTGGATGCTTTACGTGATAGGAGTGTTTAAATAGGATATTCTACTGATAAATAGAATATCCAACATATTCAAAATGATTTATTTGGTCCCCAAGGTGGTTTTCAAGGTGGTTTTGGGGACCAAAAGATGGCATAAGATCATATGTTAGGGACCAAAAA
>JAULKM010101254.1:0-10232 GCA_032355605.1 Rubia tinctorum | reverse complement strand
AGATATGAAAACTAAAAATGGTTATCTAAACCCATTATGATGTAAACCTACCTAAATCTAGAAATATTACAAAAAATAACAAAAGAGATGTTAAATGCTTCGGAAAATACATGCATTTGACATCTCATCACATGCAAAGGAAGGAGGACACTTACCTTCGATTATTGTGATTGCTTGTAGTGTAGAGAGAGCCGATTGGTGTTACTGGGAACCCCTGAAAGTGATGAATTCACTGGTGGTGAATAAGGCACCGGTTTCAAGGAATAATGGGAGAATTGCTTCGGTTTTGGTTCTTAAAAAAGTGTTAACTCGATGTTATATACAAGGTGAGGATAACGCGAGAGTTAAACATGGCTTAGACATGGGAGCACCACAGTTATTGGTGAACTGCAAAGAAGAACCGCCCTCGAGGAAGATGAACTGTTGACGGTTCCTAAAATTGGGGCTTTTATAGTAATGAAAATTGCACTAGTATAAGTGAAATTGATACCCGTGCCTATGATGAAATAAAAATTTAAGTGGTAAAGAACATAGCACTAGTAGATTACAGATGCATGTATGGAATCGTACCAGTTCTTTTCATTGACTGGAGCAGCTACGTCATACTGCGTTTAAGTGTATTTTAATTTATGGATATGGACTGAGAGGGAAAGTGAAAAAATTGCCTAACTGTTGAGCACATTTACTAATATCAGAGCTAAACAGATAAATACTGGTGCTTTTTTAGCTGAGCGCGGCTGCTCCAGGCTACTTTTAAGCCAATTTTTATTTTTGAATTCTGACAGAGAACAAGTCTACAAAGATTTATCTAAGCACTGAGCACTGGTATTTCTACCTGTTCTTAAAAGAAAAATACCAGTGCATTTTTTTATGAACGCAGCTGCATAAAGTTTCTTTTAAGTGCATTTTAATTTTTGGAAATAGACAGAGAGCTGTAGGGAAAAAATTCTCTAAGTGTTTAGCACTGTTATTAAAACCGATTCCAAAATCAAAAATACCGATGCCTTTTAAAACTTCATTTTCCGCCTTTTCTTGTTGAAAATATTTAACCATTTGGGTTTCCTAAAAAATTACTAGCACATGTTGCATGCTTAACATACCTGTTCCAACATTCTTTCCAACTTTTAAATGTTATGATTTTGGCCCCATTGCTATTTGAAATGATTCAGGCACTAGTGGAGGAGAGGGCAATTAAATGCGGTTATTTTGGTGCCTTCTCTTGGAGTGCCTTTGATTCTCTTCAATCAAAGGAGGTCTAATAACTGCTTTTAAACTCCACCATCAAAGTGGGTAAAATTATGCCTTCCATCACCGGGTGAAACCACCTTTAAATAGCTTCTGAGTTTGGAAAGGCTGTGATTCCCTCGGCTATGGTTGTTACTTAAGGACATGGAAGGTACATAATGTTCTGGTTACAGAACTGGTTACGGGGTATATGTCTAGGTTACTCAATCAGGCCCAATTTTTGTTCATATCCTGATTCATGTTGTACAATTTTTAATTTGTCTATTTTAACTTGCGAGATCAAAAAAACAATTGGTTCCATCAGCTATGAATGTCACTTCCGGACTTGTGAGATAGCACAAGTTCAGGTTCCTAAACTAGGGTCGGATGAAATGAAATAGGTCCTCCCTCGGGTTCCTTTTCACTTCCAAACTTGGTTTTTGGCCTAGAATACGTTATATATGTAATATCTCTTACGAGTTCTTAAGGACTTTCGCATTATCACTTCCGACTTCAGAATGTTAAATTTGTGCCTTTTGGATTTTGGGACGGGAACTTTCGAACTCGTAACCCATATCCGATGTAATTGCAAAAAATAATCTTTGCCAAATCCTGCCTAAATTAAGCTCAAATCACCATTACTATTTTCAACAAATTTTGAATATAAGGTATGGGTTTACAAAAATTTATAGACATCGCCACATTATCAATTATATGTGCATTGGAATAAAAATTGCGTAGATTCTATTCCGTACATAACACCTCCGGTTCATAATTATCTAACACTGCACAACATGACAGTAGCTTCTACAAGAATCTATAGACAATGTTAGTCAAACAATTATCTATAGATAGAAATAGAAAATTACACAATTTTGTTCCGCAAAATACGTTTAACTATTGTTAAGGTATTTTTTATAGTACCCCGTTTGGTCTTCCAAGAGTTGCGGAACAGACATTTATTAAATGTCTTGACACATAATTTCTTGCCATATTGATGTCATAATGTGAATATGACTTGCATACTTTTAGAAACATCTATGCATGTGAAAATATATTATATTAGTTCGAGTAGGTTACTAGTTTATAATTAAATAAAAAAATGAATTGCATGCACTTCGTATCTTATCAATATCTAGGTAATCCAATCGAACATCTTAAAAACACTATGCCGCGTATAACATCACTTAGTACCCATACCCCCATAATTTTTCTTGCTTCTTGTATTAATTATGAGTATGGATACAAGTTATTAAAAAATTATTTTAATTAATTATGTATTTGACAACTCTACTGATTCGAACCTTGATTTTGACTACATGTAAGTCATTGTGACGGTTAGGCTCCTTGAATGCACTCTCCAAAATATCTACAAATGTTTGGGAAGGTTGAAAGTGCAATGGATCCATCCAATACACACGCTTGTCGTCCAGAACAATGAAAATCAATCTCCAATAATCCATAGATCCAAATTTATATTAGTTTGCATGAATATGTAAGTATGCATGTTTATGCATAGTAATATGAAAACATTAATCGTTACTTCTAAATCTACGGTGCGATAAAGAATTTTTATCCTTTCGGTATATGCATTTGTGTATGTATTCTATCCACTCTTTTTTCGAACACCCAATCCCTTGTGTTATCAACAGACACAGATAGCCTACCCAACCCTTCTTTTTTTGTTATGAAAGTAATACATGTACCTTACACATACAATGTAGAATGTTAGTTATAAACATGGGTTGATATTCCACTAGGAGAATATAAATATGTAAAATGAAACTCTCACTTACATTAGAAATAGGGACATTTTAATTTGGCTGACTTGGTTACGCTTACATAAATCTTCAAAGTCACTCCATAAGGCAATGATGTCTCGTTTCCGGAGAAAGTGTATGTTGAGTTATATTGGTTTGCCCAGATCTAGTTGGACAATACCTTGACCAAAGGCAGTGAGCCCCATCTCCTCTCTTGCTATTGTCGTTTGTGGGTTGTTTTTCCCCGCTGGTACAATAGGTTTTGTGGTTGTCGGGGGGTTCAACTTCAAATGACCTTCCTTCTCGAGATTGACATAAACACTACCACAGAGGCCCTCATTTTGAAAACTAATGCCCCATCTTAACTAGCACCGGTTTTTACAAATTCAACAACGATTTTAAAAAATTGGTGTTAAATTAGCACTGATTTTTAGAAAACTGGTGTTAATGTTGAAAAACTGGTGTGAAGTTATCACCGGTTTTTTTTATAAAATGTTTCTAAGAAAAACTAATGTTAAATTTAGCATTGGTTTTTTAAAAACCGGTGCCAAAATTAATTTTTTTCTGAAAAAATGGAACCGGTTTATTGTCCAGAGAAGAATTGGGTTTTTTGACACTATTCACAAAAACCGGTGCTAAATTTAACATTAAATGCTCCCAACTACCACACAAAAAATAAATCTGAATTTTGAACTCCCTTCTCTCTTCATTAATGGAGGTTTTTTTGGAAGGTGAGATTCATCCCAAGCCATGAAGACCAATGAATGTTAGTTTTACTTTACTTTTGTTAATTTTATTTAAATAGTAGTGGTTATAAACATTAATGCATGCATGGGGATAGTTTAGTTGTATTTATTAATGATTTCTATGTTTGAATGGAGTTTTTATTATGTTGTGGGAGTGTGAACATGGTTGTCTTTATATTGGTTGATGGTACATATATATCTCCCAATGAAATGTTGATACATATACATATACATATGACTTTTGTAGTGTTTTGTAGTAATAGCAAATTGATTGTATTTTTTTAATAATGTGTGGATATTGAATTATGATTTTTTATTATCACATTTAGATACAATGGATCGAGAATTGATTCTTGCATGGAGAACGAAAATGGTTAATTGTCCAAGTGCAACTAGATGGAGTGGTGAATATATTGGTTTTGTAGATTCGTGTCTTAATTATTCCTACGATAGGGAGGAGACGATACTTTGTCCATGCAAGCGATGCTTGTGTCGAGAAAGGTTGGATAAACGCGGGGTTGTTAGATTTCACTTGCTGAAGAACGGATTTGATAGAGGTTACATTGTTTCGATATTTCATGGGGAAGTAGAGCAACAACGTAAGGTTGGTGGGTTTGGCAACATGGATGGAAACAATTGTACCATTTATGCTATGTTCGATGAAATTGTAAGAGATTTTAAAGGGAAACCTGAAATATTGAGTGTTTTCCTAGAGGAAAAAAGAGAAGTCATTATATCCGAGATGTAAAAGTAAGGATACCATTATATCAATTTTTATGGAGGTTACCAATTTAAAAGTTGCAAGTGGTTGGAGTGATACAAATATGAATTCACTCCTAAAGCTTCTGAAGGATAAGTTGCCGGTTGGGAACGGAATACCAAAAAACTTTTATGAGGCAGAGAAAATATTGTGTCCTCTTGATTTGGAATATAAGAAAATACACGCATGTCCTAATGATTGTGTGTTGTATGATGATGATCTTAAAGATGCGGTTGAATGTCATGTGTGCAAACGTTCAAGGTATAAAGGTGTGAATAATGACGTCGATGGATGTTTGGTTAAGAGGAAGAAGAAGGTCCCGTTGAAGTGTATGTGGTATCTTCCTATAATTGCAAGGTTGAAGAGGTTATTTTCAAATCCAAATGATGCCAAGAACTTGAGGTGGCATGCAGAGCGGGAAATACCAAGTGACGATAGGATAAGAAATTCGGAAGATGGTGAACAATGGAAATTTTTTGACAAAGGTATCCTACATTTGGTTTGGAAGTTAGAAATTTATCCCTTGCTTTGTGTGATGATGGGATGAATCCATTTGGGAATATGTCATCGAAACATAGTTCTTGGCATGTGATGTTGGTTATCTATAATTTACCCTCATATTTGTGCATGAAACAGAAAATATGTTATGATGCATGTACTAATATCAGGTCCTAGACAACCTGAGAATGACATCGATGTGTACTTGAGACCTTTTATTGATGATTTGAAACTGTTGTGGGAAGAAAATGGGGTGACGGTATTTGATGGTCATATGAATGTGGAGTTTCAATTGCGCCATGCTTTTTTGCACAATTAATTATTTTCCAGAGTATGAAAATTTGTCGGGGTATGTTGCGAAGGGGCACAAAGCATGTCCTATTTGTGAGGAGAAGACAAAATTCAAACAGCTAAGACATGAAAAAACAGTGTATCTCAGCCACAAAAAATGGCTTCAAGGAAATCATAAATAAGGGGATGATGTGGTCAACTTTGTTGGGGGGAAAGAATGAAGGAAATCCCCCACACCGATAACTAGTGTCTAAATTCATATGAAGGTAAAAAAATTGAAAGTAGTATTGGAAAAGTATAAAGGCAAAGGAAAAATGCATTGTGATGGTCCATGGAAAGAGATGTATATATTTTTTGGTTTACCATACTGGGAACATCTTGAGGTTAGGCATTGTCTAGACATGATGCATATTGAGAAAAATGTATGTGAAAGTTTTATAGGAACTCTGTTGAATATTCCGTGGAAGATGAAAAATAGTTGAATGCCCGGTTGGACTTGATTGAATTGGGAATCAGAAGTGACCTTGCCGCAGAGGTGAAGGGAAAAAGGACTTATTTACCCCCTGCACCTTGTACATTGTCGAAAGAGGAGAGAAACTCTGTTTGTGATTATTTGAAATTAGTGAAGGTCCTTATTGGTTATTCGTCGAATGTTAGTCAGGCAGTTACGGAGGATTGTAGGATGAGTGGGTTGAAATCTCATGATTGTCATGTTTTGATGCAGCAACTGTTACCTATTGCTATTTGTGCAGTTTTGGAGGCTGATGTAAGGTACTCAATCACTAGACTTTGTTTCTTCTTTGGCTCCATATGTCGGAAGTCAATTGACCGCCACTAATTGGATGTCTTGCAAAAAGAGGTTGTTGTTGTGCTATGCAAGTTGGAAATGTATTTCCCTCCAGCATTTGTATATAATGTCACTTGGTCGTTCATTTAGTATGAGAGATAAAGATATGTGACCCAGTTGGTATGCATTGGATGTATCATTTCGAGCGTCACATGAAAGTATTCAAGGGATATGTGAAGTGTATGAGTCAGCTGGATGCTAGTATTGTTGAGATGTATGTTACTGAAGAAGTAATTGAATTTTGCTCTAGTTATTGAGAGGAATGTGTTAGTTTCGGGGTGCCAAAGAATCGAAATGTTGGATGGCGGGTGGGTAAACGGAGGTTCAGGGGAATGTTGTTTACTCCATTGCTTAGCGACTTGATTAAAGTTTATTTATATGTCTTGAGGAATTGTAGGGAGACCCTAGGTTACGTGACTGAACACCTTAATTTGATCACAGAGGTTCATCCCACGTGGCCCCCAATAAATTTCAGTTAAAGCACAATGAAAGGTTTGTGTACTGGTTTTATGATCGATGCAATATCGATGATCAGTACGACAAAAAAAATTCGAGCATTTGCAAGGAAGCCTAATTGCACAGTATTGATGTATTATGGGTATGATATGAACGGTTTCTTTTTTGCTAATAGGGACCAAGATTCAAGGAGCATGACATAAAACAGTGGCAAGCAAGTAAGAAAGACAACAAACTGATTCGTGTTGTGATTTCATTTTATGGCGTTATTGATGAGATTTGGGAGCTTGACTGCAAAGAATTCAAGATTCCCGTTTTCAAGTGCATATGGTTTGACAACACAACAAGAATTTGAACTGACGATCCAATGGGTTCTACCCTGGTTGGCAAGAGTCGGGAAGCCTATGAAAATGATCCGTTTGTTTTGGCTGACCAAGCAAGGCAAGTTTTCTACGTTGATGATCCATGCAATGTAGGGTGGTCGATTGTCTTACAAGGTAGGAAATATTGTTTCAGTGATGAGATTGATTCCGAGGTTACAACGGAGAAATTAGAGTTTCCATCAATTTTCCTCCTACTCATTAACAATGAGGCGGGAGCTACACGAAGGAAACACAAAGATGGCATTTGGATTGATGCAGATGGTAGAGAATTTGGGATCGTGCAATTGAAGAAGAGGAAGGTGGTTTGAGACTAGTGGCTCAGAAGTAAATACTTGTCTGGCTATATAATGTGTGTTTGTAGTACATTGCGTATTGTATGCCACGCAAGCACTCTGAAATTGTGTGGTAATCGTTACTAAATTTGATATGGCTAGATAGAACAAGTTTCAGATTCATTGACCGCATGTGCTATATTAGTTGAAATTGGGGTAGACAAAACCTGATGTGGGCGCTGACCGCAACTGCGCACAGTCGCTCTATAAGTTACAACACATTAGGAAAAGAAAAATAGAATTGGGCGTTGCGCGTAGCTGCTCTAATAGTTGCATTTGGCAAAATGAAAAATATAATTGGACGCTTCCCGCAGCTACTTTAATAGTTGCATTTGGCAAAAAGAGAAATAGATTTGGGCACTGCTCGCAGCTAATCTAGTAGTTGCATTTGGCTGAAGGAAAAACATAACTGGGCGTTGCCCGCAGCTGCGTGTCACTGCTCTTTTAGTTCAATTATGTAAAGGGAAAAAAGAACTGCGCAACTGCTCTATTAGTTGCATTTGGCAAAAGAAAAAATAGAACTGGGCGCGCTGCGCGTAGCTACTCTATTAGTTCCATTTGGCAAGAACTATACTGAAATTGGGCACTGACCGAAGCTGCGCGCAGCCGCTCTTATACTTCAATACAAACAATAAAATAGCCCAACAACATATACATGGCCATATCTAGCAATATGAAAAAACATTTCCACAGCTAGTAACATCAAAATGCATGGCCACAGCTAGCAGCAAAAGCAAAACATAAGCACGCAACTAACATAATCGAGCAAAGGAAATCAACCATTCAATGACCACATGCATCGGAAATGAAGCAGCATTATCCTAATTAAACAACTAAAATCAGCAACCATAATCAACATCCAAAATAAACATCCAAATTGAATTAAGCTAACTTCAAAATACCCATCACAAAAAAACAACATTCGAAGATAAACAACGTCCACAGGTCCCCAAGCAGTTCACTCCTCTTCTGAGTTTTTCTCCACAACCTGGCTAGATGGTGTGTTGAAGGTAGGTAGAACTCCCAGGTCCTTCACTTTCTTGTCTGCCATCACGGTCAAGTACTTCCCATCCTCCCTAGTCTATCGGATCAGGTGATCCATCTTTGACTCCAACGCATTTATCAGCGTGTCAAACCTGTCCATGAAGATTTGACTACTTTGTGGGGTAGATAACGCAGCAGTTGCTCGCTGTCTTTTCTCAAAAATAGCCGGATTGATTGGACCCACTGGATTGTGGTGAATATCCATTCCTTTCTGCTCGCATCCTGCCTCGGAGCACAAAAAATGACGAGTGAAGAAAAACCGATGCAATTGTGGTGATGGATACTTTCTCAAATTGATGCCATTATGGTACCCCCCAACATCGATGCTCAAGTTCTTCTTGATTTTGTAGAGCACCAACAGACGCGAACGATGCATTTCATTGTTGATTTTCACCGGCTTCAGGCGTGCGGCAATGAAGTGGTATCATACGTTCATTTCGTTGGACAAGTACTTCTTGTCGATGCTGGGCCATTCCGAAGGTAGATTCTTGATCACATTTTCACCATTAATGCAGAATGCCTTTATAATTTCATCCCAGGACGCTTTCTCCATTACCTTGTCTGCAGCTGCGTACTCACTTGCTGGCCTCGGCGGGATTCGATAGAAGCGGCTGATCACATCTGCAGATATGAGGACTCTCTTTGAACGACAGCAAATCTCTTCCGAATTGGTGAACTTCAACATGGCCATCACCTCACATGCCAGCGTCATGTTTGCACGAGCGGGGGAGCTGCAGTAGTGATCCCATACATGACGCTGAACGTAGTCTTTGTAAGGCGCTTCCTCTCTTAACCCTCTCTCCAAAACCAGCCCACGGCCGAGGAAAGTAGTTTAGATATTTATGAGCTCCGGACACTCGAAATCAGGTTCCTGAATTGTACGCTCTACAACCATCATCTCAAGACCGCTCGGTTGCTTGTCAACATAGACGCCTCTAGCCTTTTTGCATGCATTGCTGGTCCCTTCCTTGCTCGAGCTTGCCTTAGCTGATTTTTTTGGTGCCATATCTGGAAGAAAAGACAATTTACACAGGTGTTATAGCTTTATAATTAAGAGACGGGCTCATAAAATAAATAGCAAAGAGCTTATTCGAATAAAATAGTATAGTACATAATTATATACCACATAATCAACTTACCAATTTTAGTAATTAAGATAGTATGAAACAAATAATTAACTAGCGGTTCAATGGTGCGAACGTATTGTTGTCCTACAGCTTTACGACAACTAAACAATCTACATTTGGGACAAAGTGCAAGGAATAAATCTAAGTGTTCATTGATGAAACGTAAGCATGGTAAGGTCGATAAGTTTCAGAACAGAGATAAAAAGAAAAACAAACAATATGACAGACCAAGTACACAAAAACATCTTAAAATTTGTAGGAATAATTAATAACTAAATGAAGAGATTAAGAAATGGAATAGGAAGACTTTCACAAACGTTCATATATACAGATGTGCAACACTATAGGCAAAATATCATTGTATCAGTAAAAAATTATGAAATGTTCACATAGTTGATTAATTTCAATTGACAGTGCATACATCACGCTTTAGTGTCAAATACATCTCAATCTAAAAAAGTAACAAACGCAATCAAAAGTTCTTATTCCTACCTCATAAAAGCAATTATAAAATTCATGGTCCCAGATGGTATCTTGATGAATTCCTCATCCATGAAAGAAAATGCTTAGTATAAAGCAGGCACGAGTGCACTGAACTGTTGACTTGTCACAATTATGTCAAAATGTTCCGGTAAAAGTCACTATAATAAAAGATACACAAGGAAGAAAGCAACTGTTTCAGTTCAGCTAAAACAATAGAATAAAAGCTTGCATCTTCTCTGACAATCAATACAACAAAATGAGGATTATACTTTATCCTGCTA
>JAULKM010101253.1:0-10232 GCA_032355605.1 Rubia tinctorum | reverse complement strand
AGAAACAAAAAACTAAGCTACTGTTCCGTTGACTGGGTGCAATCCTCCCTCAGTGATTGGCCGAAAAACGTCGTTGATCCTCACACATGTAGGAGTGGTCCACAACCTGATGACGACGAGCTCTTACAGGTGATCTTTGTGTGTCCAATGTTGTGGCATACGCTGCACTTTTATCCTCTTTTCGCCTACATGTTGCGGAAGTCCAAGAGTTACGGCAAACCTTAATACTACATACCAATAGAAATGGGATGAGTGTGAATAATATTACCTTCACATTAGGTGCTTGAGTAGTTGAGGACTGAACTGGAGTCAGAGTGCTTTGAGCTGCCTTTTTTGTTGGGCTTGTTTCGGCTTCATGCGGAGACCAGAGTGAGGTTAGCAATTAACAACAAACATGTAAGAAAAGAGGGAAAAAACATGAGTGAATAAATTACCCTAACATGTGATGGATTTTCAGTGGAGGACTCAGCTGCATTTTGTTGCGGTTGTGCTGGTTTAGGCTGTTGAGAATCCGCAACTTTAGTTGGGCATCTTTGAGAATTATGTCCTGTTTGACCACACTGGGAGCATTTGTATTGACTCATCTTCCCAACCCGTGCTAGCCTCTCAACCTCCCCATGTTTCTTGACATTTGCAGTGCTTGATTTTTTCTCGTCCGCAAATTTTTTCCTTGCCTTAGGGGTTCTGCCTGGCAACTTTATCTCCGCCGGAGGTAGCAAATCGATGGCTCCTGTTTTCTCCCACAATTCTGGGCCATTTATTGGATGGATGATATGGTTTTATGCACTGGCGTGCATAGGCTTGGAATAGCAATCATGCATGAACGCCGATGCTTCTTCCTTCACCAAACCGATTGCAGCAATAGCGTGCGGGCAAGGTATACCCTTAAGATCCAATTTCCTGCAGCCACACGATCTCATCCTCAAATTCACCGCATAACTCCCCCCATAGACACAAGTAACTTGATACTCCATTTCCCCAGATGCAGTTGCAAAACATCGGTTGCTAGCAAACTAATTTGTCTCTAACTTTCTCCTTATCTTCGTTCCGAACGCCCCCCCCCCATCCTAGCAGTGGACTCCCTCTTCCTTTGCAGCCGGTTCATGAAGTAGAATCTCAACGCCTCCAACATAGTAAGGAGGGGTTTATCCCTCACGTATAGTATAACTTTGTCGAAGCTCTCACAAATGTTGTTGACGAGGATGTTGCAATTTTAATGGGTGTTGAAGAAATTTCTGGACCGCTCTCTCGGATTTGTTCTCTCCCTCGACAACTTCAATGAAACAGGATCCCTATCCCTTATAGCCTTCATATGTTCCTCAAACTGAGCTGGATGGGTACATTTGGCTGCAGTCTAGACTATTTCCTTCAAATCTAGATTGGAATAGGTCCCCTTGAAATTCTTGTACATGTGTCAAGTACATAGCCTATGCTCTGCAGCTAGCAGTAACTGGCGCATCGCAACTGCGAGACCCTGTTTTGGCAAGGGAAGAATATGTTGAACCATAATAATCAGCCACCAACAAAGCTAGAAGTTGCATACATGTACAAACCAGGAACAGAAAGAGGAACGGAAACAAAAGGAGGGAAACATAGCCTGCATATAATCCTAAGTCACATGAACAGAAAGAGGGAAAACCCATATAGAGAGCAACCACTTCGAAGAACACCGTCGCAAAAACATCAACGAAGCAGTTACATGAATTCCCATACACACAAATACGCTATGCTTCAACATAGAAACTGTATGAAGACATGAAAATGAATACCTTCTGTTTGTCAGACAATAATGTCCACCCCGGTCCGTTCTGTATCCCAATGTCATGCTGCAGGAGGCTCAGGAACCACAACCTCATACTTTTGTTCTCAATCTCAACTACTGCATATGCAACGGGATAAATCTGGTCATTGCCGTCAAGCCCAATAGCTGCCAGAAGAATTACCTTGTGAGGCCCTATTAGATGACACCCATCAATGCCCAACAAGTTCCTGCACCCCGCCATGAACCCCTTCTTGCACGCATCGAAACATGCATAAAATCTGTGGAACTCCTCATTCCCAGAATCATCTTTAGTTGTCTTCATTATGACGGTCGAATCGGGGTTCGCTCTTAGAAACTTATGGCAGTAATCCCTCATTATCCCATACTGCTTCTTGTAATCACCAACTATCTGCTCAATGGACCGTTTCTTCTCTTTGTAAGCAACGTCTCTGGAGACATTGATCCTCAACTCGTTCTGAATTTTTTGAACAAACTCTGATATCTTCATATTTGGTATGATCTTTAGGTCACCCTTAAACCTCTCACTTAGGTATTTGTAGTCCGCACACCCGTGGAGGAAAGTTGGACTGCAAGAATGAGCCTTGACCAACGTAGTCAGCACCAAATGTCCTCCCTTCTTCCTGAAGTTCACCGAAGCCATCCAGATACACTGTCTCATATTTGTTGCGCAAATAGCCGTACACCTCTTCAAGTTATTCCTCCTGAACCTAATCCTCTTATTGCAAACTGTCCCCTGGTGTCTACACGCCAACCTGAACTCTTCCTTATTCACAAACTCTTGGCCAACCTGGAATATCACGTCTTCATTTCTAGTGGGCATCACAAACCTGTCATGTGCTCGAACCCACTTTTTCCCACCACGGTCATCAACTTCCGAACTCGTCTGACTGTGTTGATCCCCGTCACCCACATCTGAATCTGATTCCGATGGATTTTCCGCCTTACTATTTTCTCCCTCATCTGATCCCAGCTTCCCTAACAGTGAACTCCAATGCTTATCCCTGTCCTTCAAAATATTTTCCAAATGTTCATCATCGTCGACGTCGTACTCAGGATCTTGGAATTTCCCCGCATTTTCCTCATCTGCCAAATGCTCATCTGGACCCGTTTGTTCTCCATTTCCAGGGCTCCTTTCCATCTTTCCAACAGCCTTCGACGGAGATTCATCCATGCTGACCGCAGCATCATCTCGCAGCTCACTTCGTAGGCCCGGTCTCGAATTTCCCTCCTCTTCAGCATTATCCACATCCTCATCTTCACTGCCTTCCTCCTCAATTTCTGCCTCCCTCTGTAACTGTCCACATGTCTTCGACTGAGATTCCTTCGGACGTAACGCAGCTTCTTCTTGCTCCCGTATGCCATCCCCTGCCCTTCCCAACTCCTCCTTCTCATGTTCTCCTTTCGGCTCTTTCTATTCAAGGCTTGGTTCTAAAGTTGCCCAAAATGCATCATCTTCAAATTATGGACTACCATGACCATACTCACACTTGGTAGACTCACCATTGACTCCTTTTTCCCCAACTTCAGATTCGGGTTTCGGCTGGGAAAACTGAGTGCTCAATCCCTCATCATCCATTATCTCCTGCTCATCAACTAGCACCACACCATCAAGTTCTTTCCATACACCTGCACTCATTCCAGCCCCATCTAGAAGCTACCCTTTTTTTTCCAGAAGCCTGCGTTGCTGCCTCAATGACCTTGCCACGTTCTGGTAATAACCGACAACTACAGGGTCAGTTTCCTCCTTCTTCTGCCTTCTCGGAGCTCTATGCTTGACAACATTTCTTGGCCTCTTCATGGACTTAACTTTCTTCTGGGCATAACCATGGCTCCCTTCATTCAGACAAACCAAGCCTTCATCACCTCCCCTTGCTGCCTCACCGGGATGCCAACCCAAAAAATTCCAAAACAGCCCAAAAATATATACACTACTACTTCGTTCCTCACCCCAATACCTGCTATATCCTTCGACTGCTCTTCAAAGAGTATCAACTTATCCATGTCAATTGAACTAAAGCTAACCCCCCGATCAAGATACACCTCACATAACTATCCTCTGTAACTGAAATACCTATAGGTAGATTCCAGCATTCCCAAACAGAAATCATTCAGATCCCAGAAGTCAGCCAAAAATACAGAACCTCCAACATACACCGGTATGGGTTCCCAGGTCATGTATCCATGACAGTGTATTCTGATAGAGAAGCGGTTGCTACCAGGAGCTGAAAGCAACAAAAACAGAGAATTAGTATTAATTAAACCTAAACCCCACCTAGAAGACTATATAAAATTACCTAATATGGCCTACAGAACATATTACATTAATCCCCACTTTGCTTTTCTTAATCCAATCCAACAGTAACCTCACCAAAAAATTCAAAACCAATCAAGGAAGCCAGAAAAAGGAATCCCATTATAGCAGCAATTGTGGACCCAAACATCTTACTCCAACTACAACTCCCAGTTCGGCCAGAAAATTAGAGACCACCACATTCACTACACAACAACCACGAATCTACCATCTTAGTCCCCATTCAATTTCATTAATAACCCTAGCACATTCTCAAACATTCTTCAATATTCTCCAAGGACTTATACAGACTTACCGTAGTTAGGAGCTCCAGCGTCGCAATACAAAGTTCTTCCATTATCCCGCATCACCAGCCTCCTCTGTTCATCCATCTTAACCTAAATTCGCACAAAACAAAATGTCACCGCCCACGCCAGTCATCGCAACAGAGAGCCCGTAGCCTAGGGTTCCACCACAAATCGACGATTAGAATGGGGGAAGCGCAACAACCAAATTGACGATTTCGCCGCTTACTTAGGGTTCCACCGCAACCGGACTGCCCAACGAGTCTGCAATGCCACTGGCTTCCTTCGACGGCACTGGGTTAAACCTTCGCGAAACCGGTCAGTCTAAGCGTCGACACCAACCCACGACGGCCGGCAACGCCTACGGCCCTCTCCGACCATCACAAAATGCAAGTTCGATTCACACTATCAGGGGGATTAAGGTTACAATGTGGGGAAACGTCGCACGGATTTGGGAATAAGGATACAATCTGGGTAATTCAAAAGGGAAGAACTCTTCAAAAGAAAAAGGTTGTGATAAGTGAATTTACATTTTTGTCCCTGAGGAAATCGGAAAAGTTGGCACATGCGGGGCACATGACTCGTTCCGGAAGGAAAACCGCTCAGAAACCAGACGGGGGCCCAAACAAATTATTTTCATAATGTTAAGGGCCGAATAAAGACAGTATTGAGAGTGTGGACTAAACAAAGGTATTTAAATATATGTTGGGGCCCAAATAAACAATTCATTCAAATTTATAAGACGTCACTTTCAAATTATAAAATCATTTTCTTTGATATGAATAATATAATGAACGCCCCCAGGAAAAGAAAAGGCACGAAAGTGCCTAAAATCACATTATAATAATACAAAATAATGTTGTTTTACAATGGGTTTTTGACTTTTAGCAAATTGCAACAAAAATCCAATATTCTTGGCTTTGTACTTGTAAAGGAGACCACGAAAAGGACCTTAATTATTGAATATTGGGGCAGGGTTTGATTTCGTCATCATCATCAAACGTATAAATGAAATTAAAAAAATGTTTGTGGATCTAATCAATCTACAATGGCAATTGCCAACGCGTCACCTCAAATTTTCCACGGTTCTATCCCACTTGGTTTTTTCCACTGATTTTCTCCTTTCGCATGCTTTTGAACACACCGTTCGCGGTCGTGTTTTATTGAGTTTTGCTCATTTGTTGTACAAATTATGTGCAATTCATGTCTTGGTTTGTTTAATACACATATATCTTTTAGTTTTTTTAAAAATATATATTCTCAGTTTGTTGTTTAGTGTATATATACTTATCAATTTTTCTACGTCGGTCTCCGACTATGTAGTTATATGTGCACTTTCAAAAATTATATGATGACATATGTGCACTTTCAATGCACTAAACAAAGAACTCAGCGACATGAATGCACTTTACTCAATTACTAGATAAAATCAGTGTCGATACACAGATTTATGAACAAAAATGATTAATAAAATACAATTTATAATATTAATAATAAATTAAATTTTATTATGTTTATATGAGAATTATACGTTCACGGTATTTAGAATAAATGCATATATTTAATAATATTATAATATTTTTATTTTTAATTTTAATTTTAAAAAATAACTCAATATTATTTGATACTTAAGTTTTCCATAAATGAATTCTTTTAGCAATATACTGACATTCCAACGTATTCCAATTTATTCCTGAAAAACAAAATTAGTTTAAATGAACCAATTGATTATGAATTGAGAGAATAAAAAAATATTTTCAAGGAATAAAATGGAATAAGGTGTAGTAAATGTTTTGGAATAAGCAAAAGTTGAGAGAGAAAGATGGAAGGATTAAAGAATATGAGAGATGTAGCAATTTTCAAATCAGTGATGGAATGATTGATTGATGTGTCAAGTTTTAAGTGTGTCACTTGTAAAAAAAAAATTTGTGAAAGCTGATGTAGCTAAGTTTTAGAGTCACATTTGGCCAAGGAGTTGCTCTTTCAGTATATAGTACTCCCTCCGTTTCTTTAACAATGTCACACCTTCTAATTTAAGATGTTTCTTTTATAGTAGCACATGCTAGTTATGACAACTTTAAGGTTTTTACATCCACTTATTTTATTTTTCTTCTTTCAATTTAATTTCATCCACTCATTTACCATCTCCTAAATTCTAACACCCAAAATGATGTGTCACTGTTAAATAAACGGAAGGAGTAGTATAGATATTTTATCTCACTACTTTTGATTTATTTTTTATTCAATAGAAAATATTCTAGTTGTAAAATATAACGAAATCTTTGAATTTTCTTTAAAATTGAAATATTTTATAAATCGTAAAATTTTCATGTGTTATAAAATAATCTACTACTATCCCTTTTCCAAATTTAAGATTTCATTTTCATTATTTATTTAGTAGAGTTGGATAATTTAAATCATAAATTCTTAAATAATGATTTTGTCAATGACTTTTGTAGCATTTATCATAAAAAATTAAAATATATATTTTTAAATCATAAAGAATTAATAATAAAAAGTGTATCTTATAAGGGAAAATTAGAAGAATGAACATTAAACTGAAACAACGAAAGTATAATTTTTTTTCATTTTACCTTTATCATAAACTAAAAAAAAACGTCTACTAGTTTTGTCCCAATAAAAATGACATAGTTGATTTTCTGGAGTCAAATTGATCCAATTTTCATCATTTTATTCTATTACTATATACACAAAACTATTATAATGTACCTCTTCCGTCCCACAATTATTGACTATTTAGCTTTTTCAAAATCAAATTAAGTAAACTTTGACCATTAATATAAGTTTATATATATGATAAAAAATATTGGTGAACGTCGTTTCACTCACCAAAATAATTGGCAAACTCTATAGATGAGATTAGTACATTAGAAAATAGAGTCGATCCCACGAGGAACAGAGCAATAATGATAAATAATTTCTACTAATATAGAGAATTTTGGTGTAATCACCACGCCTTAATTATCAAGAATTTATTATGACTAAAGAAGCAACTAACTAATTTGAAATATAAACTAATAATGCAAACTAACAAATCTAAAAAACACATGAAGAAGATAATCGGATTGGAACAACTCACATTAGTTAAACATCAATTATAGGTGCAATGATAAATTAATTCATATGCATCTATCATTTATAGGGAAGTAAGTATGATTAATCCTCCCAATTCTTTCTTATTTTGTCTACAATTGACCAATTATAATTAATCATTTATTTCTCTTACCAAGATACCCCCGGAAATTATTCGCTAAATCAGATACACACCTTGATAGCATTAAGAATGGAAAAACCTGATACAGCAAATACCAAAGTAAAAGGCAAATAATAATGCACACTTAATTGTTCCCCATCTTGTTGTTATAGTCTTAGCTAATTAGCTATTTTTCACAAGAACTTGCCACTTACTAACCCTTTCCAATGATTACGTATTGGTGGAATTAGATAGCATCATTCCAATAATATTCAAGTTGATCAGGCTTAAATACAGGGGCGGAACCAGGAGGAGAGGAGGTGTTGGCGCCACCTCTAGGATCCGGTGGCCCGGAATTTAGGTCCAGGTGCCACCGGAATTCATGGATTCTGCCCCCCTTGAAAGTTGCAGAGCCCCCTCCGGCGAGACCTGCCGAAGAAAATGACAGACATATACATATATATATATATAATTATATATTGTTTCCTAACTAAACAAAACGATGTCGTTTTGCCATTAGTGGAACGTCATCGTTTTATTAGCGTGAAGGCAAAGAAAAAAGGGAGGCCAATTGGGCTAAAACCCAATCGGCCCAAATAAGAAACTCTATATCGGCATTCAGAGAGAAATCTCAGACTTCTTGTTCACGCCACTTCCTAGTTCCCACTTCTGTCTTTCGCCGTGAGTCCGTGACGCCGTCGGTCGTCCATCCGTTGCGCCAACAAGCGCCGCCAACCATCCTCCTACGTCTCCGCCCTCAGTGGCTCAGCCAGCGTCCATGTTCGAGCTTAACAAGGTATGCGAATGTGAGGAACTTAAGACTTAAGAGCATATTTGTCCGAGTCATTATTCTTGATTCTTGTGTTGTATAAGCTGTAATGAATGGAATAGCATATGTGTGAATTATGATTTTGTGAATAGCATATTTCGTATTAGGTTGAAAATTGAATCTGTGGATGGTGTGATACTGTGAAATTGTGAATTAAAAATCATATTTTATAGTGAACTGTAACTTGTATTGAATTTGTTGTAGAGGGAATATTTTTTTGTGTTGAATATATAGCCAATTTATGTGTGATTTAATTATACTAATAATTTAATTTGACATATTTTTCTTATTTGATGTTAAATAGGTTATGGATAAATTCTTGATTCAAAGTAGTGGATCGTCTATTTTCAAGAGACCGAGTGAACCAAGTGAAGAAAGGATTAATGAAGAGAGAAGTAGTCAAAAACATTCTCGTGTTGAGTTCAATTCGGTTGATGTTATAAATGATCTCGCGAAAAGTATAACTATTAAGGATTTTGATGTTTCTATTAGAGATCAAGTGATGAGAGAATATGTGTTAAGAGGTCCTTGCCAACTTAAGGGTCATTCGTTTCCAAAGTCAAAAAATGGAAATGACTATAGATGTTTTCAAGAATCTTGGTATGAAAAATTTGATTGGTTGGAGTATAGCGCATCAAAGGATGCAGCATTTTGCTTTTGTTGCTATCTCTTTAGGAATTCACATAAAGGATGTCGAGATGGAGATGATGCATTTACTGTGAGTGGGGTTAACAACTGGAAGAAAACTCTTGACATCTTTAAGAAACATGTTGGCATAGCGGGTAGTGCTCATAATGATGCAGCTCAACAATTGTATGCATTTAAGCGTCAAAGATAGAGTATCCTTCATTCTTATCAGGCACATGGGCGTGAATCGGAGATTGTATATCGCAGGCGTTTGACAGTCGCTTTGGATGTGACACGGTTCTTGCTAAATCAAGGTATGACTTTTCGTGGCCATGGTGAAGGGTTGGATTCTCTGAATAAGGGCAATTCTCTCGAATTAATTGAGTGACATTGCAAGAGAAATGATGTTGTTGCTAAGACAATGAATGAAAATAGCCATGGAAATTGCATTCTCACATCTCCCAAAGTACAAAAGGAACTGTCAAGTGCTTGTGCTAGTGAGGTAACAAATGTTATTATTAATGAAATTGGAGATGGTTATTTTTCTCTATTCTTTGATGAGGCTAGAGATACATCAATTAAAGAGCAAACGGGGGCTGTTTTGAGATATGTCAACAAACAAGGATGCGTTCTTGAATGTTTTCTTAGTGTTGTGCATGTGCCTAATACTTCGGCTATTAGTTTGAAGAGTGCTATTGATGAATTGTTTGCAAAATATAAATTATCACTGTCAAAGTTGAGAGGTCAGGGATATGATGGAGTCTCAAATATGCGAGGAGAGTATAATAGTTTGAAAGCTTTGATATTGAAAGAAAACTCATCTGCAAGGTATGTCCATTGCTTTTCTCACCAGCTTCAATTGGCCGTTCTTGTTGTTGCTAATGATAATCGAGATTTGTGTGAGTTTTTCATTTATCTTGGTTTGATTGTGAATTTAGCTAGAGCTTCATGTAAAAGAAAAGACATGCTTCTTGATTTTGAACATGCTAGAATTGTAGAGGGATTGGAGAATGGAGATATTGTGAGTGGAAAAGGCAAAAATCATGAGACTAGTTTGAGAAGATCGGGGGATACTCGTTAGGGGTCACATTAGACTACCATTCTTCATTTCATTTTTATGTGGGATTCTATTTTGAAAGTGATTGAAAATGTCCACGATGATGGTGACTCACAACTTAGTAAAT
>JAULKM010101252.1:0-10232 GCA_032355605.1 Rubia tinctorum | reverse complement strand
AACGAATAAAAATATAATAAATGACATTTTCTAATTCATATCATTCCCTCCGTGGTCGAAAAGTTTCGTCCTCGAAATGTGAACGATCATAAAAAATAAATGTAGATAAACGTCCCACGCCATCTCTGCAAAGTCCTGCTAATAAACGGTGTCTGAACTCTGACTAGGCAGTGATAATATGCTAATGTGGCTTCTGGCGAGTTAAACTCGCGATAAAGAGATCAACTCACGAGAATTTAATTAACTCGCGAGAATTTGAGCAACCGCGAGATGAAGAAGCTGACCAAATTTTCGCGCGTGTGTCGCACGCTCTTTAAAGGACATGTGTGTCATCTTCACGCGCCTTCACCCATAACCACGTCCCTATAGACAGGTCTCCACAAATGACGAGGCTTACCTCTTACCTTTGGAGACACATACCATACAAGCACATCTTTCACGATTGTTGACACTTTCTTGTTAACTTTGGGCATAGGAAGCATTTTAGGAGGTTTAAGCTCCTTAACCCACTTTCTTTCCCACTAAATGTTAGTGGACATATTTGGAAAATGAAAACTCTCAGACCACAAGGAACACTAACATCATGCAATCAAAAATAACATCCATTATCATTAAATGAGGTAAGAGCATGTACTGTCTTAATAGTAGGTAGAAACTTATAGTAGGTAGAAACTTATCACAATCATCACTCATGCAAGATTCATCAATATGATCAATGTCATCCCAAATAATTATGCCATTACATGCAAGAGAAGAATATGAAGCATGATTATATTTATAAATTTCAAATCCAAGCTTACTTATGTCGTCTTATAGGGTCAAGGTTCCCAAGTGAGCATCTATCTTAGCCTCGATGTTTTGAGAAACGGTCTCCCCAATAGGATTGGGGGTGTACCTACATAGTGCGACATGAGAATGGCGGTGGAGGGTTGACTTACATTGCCTCAATGGTAGGGAGCTCTTATGTGGGCTTCTCCTCAATGAGTATCTCTTCCGCTATCTTGTCACCTTCTTGCAAAGTCTCCTTCTCAGATTCTCTCACTTCCTTCCCACTCTTTAACTTTAAAGCGCTTAAATTTTGTGGATTAACTTTGGGTTGGGAAGGTAGCTTTCCGAAGTCCCTTGCCTCGAGTTTGCTAACCAAGGTGACCAATTACCCACTTGAACCTAAAGGTTCTTAATATTTAAGAAAGTCTTCGTGCCCAACTCTTCAATATCTCTTATTGTGCACTCCGCGACCATTCCATTCTTCTAGGTTATTTGTGCGATCTCATCCAAGATCTCTTCCCGATCTAATTAGTAGAGAGAACCATTGTTTTTGAAGGCCTCTCACTCCTTGTGTATGGTGGAGGTGGAGCTCCCACTCAGCTTTATCTTTTTTGTTCATCGCACCACCTGAAATTTAAGTGGTCGTGGTATCAGGGGTTGAAGGAATTAGGGTAGGGATCTTGACGGTTGTCTCCTCCTTGGTTCCTGTGGAACCCTTATTTCCCCCTACCATATTTCCCATTGCCTTCATTGAAGTCCAATGTCTCACTTCCTCAAACTCCTCTACTACTTATGGGCACATGTTGGTCGGATGGTCCAAACAACAAATCTAGCAAACCTTCACTTGGTGAGAACTCCCTTCATGAACTCCTTCATCATTGATAAAAAGGCTTGGACCTGATCTTCTAGCTTAGGGGGGTGAGTGATTTCTTCCAATGTCTTCACTCTTGAACGGGTCCCAAATTGATGTGTACCATTCACAATCTCCTCAAAAGGGAATATCGCGTCATTAGGGCTCTTGTTAGCTATCGATCAATTGCACGTGGTATTCACCATCCGTGCGTCCTTATCACAAAAGCTCTTAAAGAAATATTACAAGAGATCGCCCTCCTTGAACGGATGATATGGGTAGCTTTCCAACAATCGCTTGAAGCATTCTCAATACTCATAAAGGGATTCGTTCAGGAGCTGCAAGATGTTGGACAACTATTTCTTCAATCCGACAGATTTCAAAGTGGGAAAGTATTTCTCTAAGAACTGGCACTACATGTTCATTCACGAAGTAATACAGCCTGTCAGAAGGTGGTACAACCATTCCTTTGCCGCATCTCAAAACGAGAACAGAAAGAACAGTAAGTTGTATTCCTCCTCCGAAGATCCCGGTGACTTCGTGTTGGTACAGACCAAATGGAACTCCGATAAGTGCTTGTTAGGTTCTTCGCCAACCATCCCGTGAAATGTAGGAAGAAGTTTAATCATCCCACTCTTGAGCTCACATGTCACATTCTGCGGAAGATACAAGAAGACAATGCAGAGGGGTTGATTCTCTAAATTATGAGTCATTAACTCCCTCAAGGTCCTATTTTTCTCCGCCATAGTCTCTGTATCTACCTCTAAACTAACTATCAATCCCTGTGAAACTTCTTCTTTAACTCTTCTTCTCTAACTCTCCTCCTTTTTTCGTCCACCTGTGTATCTAGTAGGTAGTGTAGGGCTCCTTGGTTAGTGGTACAGGTGTGTACCATAAACTAGAAGCAAAACACTACGAGTCCACAAAGAACACTAGCAAAACAAGTTAGGAGTAATAATAAAAACTATTGAAGAGTTCAACACAATCACCAACAAAAACTACCAAAAGAAAATAAAAGCACAAACAACTACTACCAACTAGTCATGCAAGCTAACAATCAAACTGAAATGAGTATCCCCAAAAATGGTGCCAAAATTTGACTTGCACCCCATCGGGTCGTATAAAATACCTTGCGAGAGAGCTTAATTAACTCGCGCAGTGCAAACATCAAAGATACGAGATTTATAGAGTAGCTCCTGTGCTCACCACTAACTACTATAGAGTAGCTAGTGGCAAATCTGGGGTCATCCACAGAGATACTAGAATTCAAAAGTCAAATACACACAACCTACAATAGGGCGTCACTCCGATTGTGTATCCATAATAGCTAGTGCTATAAACATAATATTAGGGGGGTTTTGTCTAACAACTAAAGAACATGGAAGCAAGAGAGATTAAACTATAATAAACTAGCCTTGGGGATATTTTTGTAACAAAACCAATGCATGACTTTATCCGAGATTCTATCAAATGTAAGACATATAAACCTATCATATGTCTATGTCACATAGTGTGGAGATAGCTACGAATTCCCAATGTATGGCACACAAAGGTTTGTCTCCAATTTTAGAAGCTACGACACCGCTTCCATAATTATGAAAAGCACTTAGATTGCCTTTTTATGCTAAAATTCTTTCCTCGTCAATCTCACTCACAATGCTAATGAGTCCCCCTCTTAAAGGAACGGGTTGCGTAGGTCGCAGCCGTTAGATATGAGAGTGAGGACAATACGTCTCGGGCACTCCACTATGGATATCAATCCCTAGGCCTAGAGAGGCAAAGAAGTTGGAATCTCATGATGACTCTAGGTTGACACAATCCTAGTCTCTACACAACAACCCTAATTGCTACTAACTATTATGCCCATCTATCGGGGTAAGCCAAGGGTTTCCCCTCGTTAGGGTGTCTACAATCCCTAACATGAATGATTATTATACAAATTTCCAATTAGAATTATAGTCTAATGATCGGGATGGTACTCTCGAGATTGCATGAATGCACTCATCTCCCAAGTACTCTCGAACCTAGAACAGTTCTAACCTAACACTCCCAAGATAGCATTTTAAGCCTAGCACGATATTATACTACACATGAATATACGAGTGCATCATAAACCATGGAATGACATAAATCTTACAAGAATGTATAGCAGAAATCAAGCACAAATATTCATAGCACATAAATATAGGAAAAATCTAAGAATCTCAAAAAGTCAACATCTAGTCATGAATACAAATATTTCCCCAAGAAATTAAACTACTCTAGATATATTGAATCCAAGATAATCATTGAATTAAATTCCATATGAAAAACTAGGAAAAATAAATGAAGAGAAGAGAGAGTCTCCCTGTTCCTACCCACTCCTAGATCTAGAATTTATGGCAATAGTGGCTGCATATATAGGTGGAAATGGGCTTTATAAAATCCCAAAAAGAGTAGAAACCCTAGCACCCATGTCACCACGGGCCATACAATAGTTCACAGCCCATGCCGCACGACCCACGCAAAAACACTCAGGTCGCAGATTGAAGGTCCTTCTGCAGGAAAACTGAGCGCACGGCTCGCGGACTGAAAAGCTGATCCTTGTTGTTTGAGCATATGGCTCGTGCAAAAGCACACGACCCGCCGTGTAGAGTTTTCATCTTCGTTTTCTGAGTGCATGACCATACAAAAGTTCACGGGCCGCTGACTGGAGTTCTTGATCTTCAAAATCTGAATGCATGGGTCGTGTAAAAGCACTCAACACACACCCGGACTTAGTCTCTTCAGCGATTGGCTTGACACGATCTATGAAAATGTACTCAGTCCATGCCAGTATTCATTTCTTATAAACTTAATTCCTTTTTTGGCGTATCCATCTACTATAACGTGTTTAGCTCGTGGCCTTCAGTGTACTACCATCCTTGCGAATGACCTTCTACTATTTAGTACCATTCTTTCTAATGACCTTCTACGCAGTCCAAAGTGCCTACAAGCAATATATAAATGAAAGCTTACAAAAATGGATCTAGACGCTTATTGGGACATAGAATCCATTAGATCTAAAGTAAGCTATAAAATGAGACTTAGATTCGAAAACCATAAACGATTATCTAAACCCCTTGTAATATAAACTCACCTAAATCTATCAATCTACAATATAAAATCTAACAAAAGATATGCTAAATTCTTTTGGAAATATATGAATATGATGTCTCATCAGTTCATAAGCTAAACATCGATCCCTCCCAGAAGGCTATGAAACAGAAGAGAAAAATGTTTGTCCCTGAGAGGGCAAAAGCTATAAAAGAGGAAGTGAAGAAGCTCTTTCAAGCTGAGGTCATCGAGGAAGTACTCTACTCGGAGTGGTTGGCCAATCCATTTATGGTCCCGAAGCACGATGACGCTTGGCATATGTTCATCGACTTTGCAGACCTAAAAAAATACTGTCTGAAAGACAGCTATCCTTTGCCATCCATTGACAAGATGGTCGAGGCAATAACGGGGTATTAGATACTGGCCAATTTTTATGCTCACAAAGGCTACCACCAAATATTGATCGCGGAAGAGAATAAGGAAAATACGTCATTTATCACATATGTTAGGACATTCGGTTACAAAAAGATATTTGGTCTTGAGAATGCTGGTGCAACTTACCATAGGTTAGTGAATGACTCGTCCCCTCCTAGCGTTGCTAATAAATACACATTTTTTTCATGGGAGATCTACTAAACCGAGAGAGGATCTTTTCAAAAATAGAGATTTATATTGTTGCTTCCGTTCCTCCTACTATGTTACCTATGGGGTAGCTAGTGGAAAGACCAAGGTCGTCCACAGAGATGATAGGAATCTAAAAGTTACCTACACACAGACGCGATCGGGTCGTCAATCCGAGCACGTGCTAGGAATAACTAGTATTTCTAAAATAGGATTGGGGGGGGGTTACTAACACTAAGAACATGCGAAAGCACAAGAGAGTGAAACTATATTAAACTAGGACTTGGGGAGTATTTGCGTAACATGATCAGTTTTGTGTTTTGATCCTCGATTCTATCACATTCAAGATATACAAGCCTATTCTAGTATTTATGACACGTAGTGGGGTCGATGGTCAATACTTATCCATACCTGTCAGGGTAGGGTGCACATGTAATCTTCCATCGGCACCACCTCCGTAATTAGGGAATGCAACAATAGCCTTGCCTGCTGTGCGAATCTGAATCTCCCTCATATGATTACGTCCTAAGCACTCCACCACGAATGCTTCTCCGTAGGCCTACAGAGGAAAAGGGGATGAAGCACCTTATCGATGGCTCTACGGTTGGGACTCACGTTAACACTAGTTTGCTACTAACACTATCTCTATCTGTAACCCTTAGGCCAATTTATTTTTGCTAAGATTAGTGTATGGTTGATCTGAACGTTGACTCGGTGACCCATATGCACACACCCATATGGTCCCGGACTATCGTTACCCCAAGCACATCTAGGTTTCCTTCCTCGGGGGATACCAATAAGTGCGCCAACATGAAAGTAGACTATAGTGTGTGCCAATATTAGCTTCACAATCATGCAATTGACAAAAATATGAAGAAAAGGGTAACATAATGTTAATAAGAACATTAGGAAAGGTAGATCTATAGAATCTCCCAAAACAAACACCAAATCATGAATACAAATAAAAACCCCAAGTTAACTAACTACTCCCTAAAATAGATCCATGGAAAATATTGAGTTAAATGTCATGGATCTAGGAAATTAAGAGAAAGAAAATAAAAGAAAAGAGAGGAAAAGAGAAGAAGAACTCTAGAGGGAGGGAGAAAATTCTTTTTTCCCTTACTACCTACTTGGAAAATAAAAGCAACATTATGCCTACTTGTTTTTAACCTAAAAGACTAAGGGCTCCTATATATAGAAGTAGGGAATTGGTCCTTGAAAAAGGCCAAAATAGAGTGAAAAACCCTAGCAGCCGTAAATGGTGAGAGCTGTGCAGCTGGGCGCGGTCTACACCAGCTGGGGCTGGTAAGGCCCGTGCTTCCTGGAACAGTCCATGTTGGATGCTCCTGGCGTGGGTCATTCTGGCTTTGTCTGGCGCGAGCTGTGCTGGCTTTGTCTGGCTCGGGCCGTGCTGGCTTTGTCTGGTGCGTGCCGTGCTGGCTTTGTCTGGTGCGGGCCGTGCTGGCTTTGTCTGGCACAGGTCCTACTAGCTGGCGAGGACCGTCGGCTAGAAGCATTTTGATCAGTTGAACAGTGTGGGTCGTGTCGTTCTTCGCACCCCATGGGTTGGTCTTCTCATTTTGGAGTTGAAATGACACGGGTTCTGCAAACGGGTACGGTTCATACCAATACTTAGCCTCAGGGACGATTTTGGTGACACGGGCTGGCTCGTGCCAAACGGTCTGTACCAAGAGGTTGTGGCACTGCTGTGCTGGACCAAACCGCTCCTACTGGGTGAAACAGCTTGTGCTGGGAGGCTTGCCTCATTTTTTAGGGGTTTGACACAAGGCAGCCCTGTGCTGGAGGTCCCTGACACGACACTTGCCAGTCATTCTCCTTTCGAAATTTGTTTGCACCACTACGGATGAACCGCTGCTCCAATTTGAGAGTTCTTGTAGTTTATTTTATAATGCTTGAGAAGACAAATCGAATGGTAGCACCCATGAATTCTGATTCTTCTTGAATCATTCCCAAAACTCTTACAAATATCGGATTACAGTTCACCCGCTTCTTTGTCTTCCGTGTTCGACACCCTTCTATCTTCTACCACGTTTTAACTCGTGACCTTTAGTCTTTTACAATCCTTGCGAATGACCTTCTATAATCTACCACCACTCTTGCAGATGGCCTTCTACAAACTGCGCCGAAGTGCTCATGAGCAACCTACTAATAAGCTCACAAAAGAAGATCTAGGCACTCGTGCAGACATAGTGTTACTTGGATCCAATTAATTATACTAAACTAGGGATTTTAATAAGAAAACCAACAACAGTCATCTAAACCCTTCGTAATGTAAACCTAACTAAAACTAGCAATCAACAAAACAAAACATAATAACATGTCAAATGCATTGGTTAACTCATGCAATAAGGTGCACATCAGTGGACAAACTTTTTAAGAGGCAGATCGAAAAGAACATGAAGATATACATGGATGACATGGTGGTGAAAATCATGTATTGTGATTAGTTATTTCTTGATTTGGAGGAGACCTTCGATGAGCTTTAACGCCCAAATTTGAAGTTGAACCCTGCTAAATGTGTAATTGGAGTGGGGGCTGACAAGTTCTTGGGTTTCATGGGCTATGAAAGGGGGATCGATTTTAATCTAGAGAAGGTTGAAGCTTTGATCAAGATGAAATTGCCACATACTTTGAAGAAGGTTCAAAGGCTCACTGGTCTTCAGCTACATTAAGCTGATTCCTCTCGAAGGGTGCAGAGAAGCATTTTCCTTTCTTTATTGTGTTGAGAAAAGCTAAAAATTTCTAGTGGCCTGATAAATGTGAGGAGACATTCTAGGCTCTGAAGGAACGCCTTAGAGTATTACCCACGTAGATGAAGCTCGAAAAGGGAAAACTCTTTATCTTTATATCTCGGCATCTCTTTTGGCAACCAGTACAATACTGGTGAATGAAAAGTAGTGGCAATAACATCTGATCTACTTTGTTAGCAGAGCCTTGCAGGGACCGGATACACGTTACATGACCCTCAAGAAGTTAAACTTGGCCCTAGTTGAGGCAGCAAGGAGACTTCGACCGTATTTCCAAAGCCTTGCAATCGTCCTGCTCAACAACCACCCTATCAGGCATAATCTTTTGAAACCTGATGCATCGGGACTAGTATACACCTCCCTTAGTCATACGAAGTCCGAAGTAAATATAACATCCCCAGTCTAGCGAACTAAGTAAAAGACTGTTTAATGGAAAAGAAAGGGAACCGCTCTAAGAGAAACACTTTTCGCTAGAGATGAAAGGGATCCTCGCTAAAAACATCACCTCGTTTACAGGGAACCATCTAGAGCAAACCTAGAAGAGGGAACGATTCTCACCTATAACCATGTCATTGAAACCATGATCTAGGAACATGGCCCATGACTTGCAAGGATTGTGGAACACATCAATCATAAATAGGTGATCCGAGCAGCAGAACAGTAATGACATCTCTCCTAACACTATTACCATTTTTTATCATTCACTTACTTAGGTATCAGAGAGGAACCCGAGGGATTTTCCAGGACTGTGCTATGCATGATCCATGAAGATACTAAGGAACGCAATGGTGAATCAAGATACTATGTTGGTCCGGAAGGAAGAGGAACTAAATTAGTAATTTACAAGTAGAATTTAAATGGAATTTCACACAGAAGAAGATTAAAAATACCTAGACCAGTATAAACATACATCAAGCAGATTGCCTTTGATATCTCAAATCACAAGATCCAAAGAATAAATCTCATCTATACCATATATGGAAAAATTCAGAGGCTTTTATAGAAAAATAGGTGAAGCAGCCCAATTACCAAAATGTTAAATGTTGACAGGTTTCCAGAATATCGAGACTAAAATGGGTTATTCACATCTGGGACAAAATACATAAATCTTAAAATGTAAAATTGATACAATATCATTCACGCACTTGATCATTGAAGGATGAAACCTTAAAATTCCCAATAATCGTCTCATCCACAATCAGAAAGTCAGGCTTTCATTCATCCACCGTACAAGTATGTAATTTCTCCACACAGAGCATTTTAGTATGCCTTTCCAAGAAATACAAAAGCGGAAACAAAAAAGCACTATCATTTACCTTGGCTCGGTACAGTCGGTCAACTTCATTCTGACGCCAGTTTAAGCCTTGGTTTATATATGATATAAGTGGAATATTGCTCTCACGGATGAGGTTAGAAGACCATATAAATTTTAGAACAAAGAAACCTCTCAAGATCACAAGCAGCATCTGTGATCTCAGAAATAAATTCACAAAATCCCGGGGACTGTAAAACCAATTGAACTACGACTCGGGAATAACCATTATTAGGATACCTTTCATTCTCCAAACGTTTAATCTCACGCTACTGCCGTGAAACCTCTTTCTCAGTTATACGGAGATGCTCACAAGCATCATCTAGTTTGGCCTTCATACTACTAAGCTCTCGAATAAAAGGCTCCATCTCCTTTAAATGACTTGACAGATTAGATGAATCAGCAACAACCTGCAAACCAGGAGAAACATCTATACACGAAACTCATGACCATACATCTTAAACATATTGTGAGAGAGTATACAATGGCACAATAGGCAGACATATCGATGTGACCACTCACACGTCCACTAGCTTCGCCACTCTTGGAAAGAAAAAGGGTACGCGACTTTTTCACAACCTATCCGACTTTATCAAAAAAAAGAATCGGCACTTGCCTAAGGAATATTACGTTTCTCTATTCAGCCTATGCCTTCAGAAATCACTACAAGCTCAATCTTGGACTTAGTCGGTGGAATAACAATTGACAGCACAGAAACTGATATCATTGAAAGACCCATATCCCCTAATGATATGAATCTCCTTGCGAAAACTCTGGATTGCGGAAAATTGGATCTTTATTTATTTGAGAATCTCGCACCACTCAAATAAATGCACGA
>JAULKM010101251.1:0-10232 GCA_032355605.1 Rubia tinctorum | reverse complement strand
TAATGAAAATGAATTTCGGAAATAATTTCCAAAAATAAAAGGAAATAGGAAATAATAAAGAAAAGGAAATTTTGGAACTAATTTACAAAACAAAATCAGAAAACAATTAAAAATGGTAAATTGTCGTCCCTGCATCAAGTGCAAGCCCAGGTTCATTGGTGCATGAGATTCACGCACCTCCTCGTGCCACGCCAACTACCATGTGCGGCCGCGGTGGTGATTCTTGGCGTACCTTCCATCCTGAAGGTTTTGGTTCTGGCTATAAAAAGTTTTGCAACCCAAAATGCCAGTTTTACATTAATTTTGGTTATACTGCCCCAAATTTCTTGAAGCATTCGTCTAATGCTCGTCACTATGAATGAGCTAATATAATTGATGCATTTCAGACCTTTGTCTATCTTGATAATTTACATTGTTCTAATTCAGAATGGTATTTAGAATCTGGAGCTACAAACCAAATGACCACTACCTTCTCGGAGTTTGACAGTGTTTTCCCCTATATTGGCAACCGTTCTATTACTGTTAATAATGGTCGTCCTAATTCTATTACTCGTGTTGGGATTCATCTTTTTTCTCGTAATATCTTATTATTGGATGTATTGGTGGTTCCCGATGTTGCAAAAAATATGCTTTCCATTAGCAAACACTAAAGATTTAAATGATGTACTTTTTTTATGAACATTCATTTATGATTCAGAAACGGTCCTCAGAGGAGGTCGTGGGCCAAGGGAAATGTGAGCATGGTCTGCATGTGATTGAATGAAGTAGTGCTACTTTTGTTTCTTATGTTAAAGAAAATAAACACAAATCTTTATTTGAGATGGCTTAGGAAAATGTGAGCATGGTCTATATGTGATTGAATGAAGTGGTGCTACTTTTGTTGCTTATGTTAAAGAAAATAAACATCAATCTTTATTTGGCATGCTAGACTAGGCCATACCTCTCTTTATGTTATTTTGCTTTTAAATAAGTTGAACCTTGTTGCGGTCACCTCTTCGTTTCCTAAAACCTCACTTAATTCGCCATGTGAAATGGCTTAGGTAACAAGGCTTTCTTTTATGGACAATCTCAGGCGGGCTAAGTCTTCACTTGCTTTGGTAAATTGTAATTTGTGGGGCCACACTCTAGTTTTATCTGAAAATAGTTTTTTGTACTATGTCATTTTGTTGATGACTTCTCACGATTCACTTGATATTATCCTTTGAAGCAGAAATCAGATTTCTTTGAGATTTTTTAGCAGTTTAAAAATCTTGTCGAAAATCATTTCTCATGTTCCCTTAAGGTGTTCGAAAATCAGTTCTCATGTTCCCTTAAGGTGTTCCAAAGTGACAGCGGCACTCAATTCACAAATCCTCACGTGTAGTCTCATTTGGCAGCTAATGGAATTTTTCATAAAATCTCTTATCCATCAACTGCGGAACAAAATGGTAGATTCGAACGCACACACCGCCACATAATAGAATTGGGGCTATCCAGACATTACAACTCTCATTTACCACTTTCATTCTGTGACGCTGCCTTTGCCATAACTACTTGTACCGTCAACATGCTTCCTATGCCCGTTCTTCATAACGTCTCTTCACATTTTTCCAATATTTGGTCGTTTGCCAAACTACTCCAACTTTCATCCTTTTAGATGCAGAGTATATTCCTTCACACAGCCCTTTGCTCCTCACAAATTGTCCCCTCATAGCGTTCCATGCATTTATGTTAGGCACAACTCGCATGATAAGGGTTTTCATTTTTTGGATCTAAGCAATAAGAAAGTATATCTTACTCGACATACTTTATTGATGAGACCTCATTTCCATTTGCCATTAATACACCTTCCACTGCTCAGGATTCCTTGGATGTCTCGAGTTTTATTGATCCTAATTTGGATGTTTCACCTTGTCATGTTTCAATCTGGCTGTCGCCCTCCGCATTACCATCACTAGCTGATTTTCTTACATCGCATTAGGCATCAACATCGTCCACTCATGACTCTCCACCACAGTCACCAACTTCTGCTCTTTTACCTTTGCCACCACGGCCAAATCACTGTATGGTAACTCGATCTCAAGCATGAAGTCTTACATCTTAGGATTACTCAAATTTTGTAGTCATGAGTTTTCTAACGGCTCTCCTTGCTTAGACCGAACCCTGCAATTTTGGCTTTGCCCTTAAGGTCCGCTATGGGTGGCTTCCCCATTCGTTTTGCTTTGAAATTTCTTGAGCCAGAGTTGACATAAAAATAAATCATTAGAATACTAAAAGAATCCTTCCCTGACGAAAAAACCCCAATAAAGTCTCTATTAAAATGGACAGTAAATGACTAAATTATGAGTACCTTATAGAAGTCAGTAAAAAACTCTTCCTTCACAATATCTCTATGAAATTTTGCAGCTCCATTTACAGCATCACTGCCCACAACACAAAGGTTAGCCACTATGTCCAACTTTTTGGAAATGGGAGAGATGGTTCACGATGGACATCTTTCTTCAAAATGCTTTTATCTTCTTTTAGCTCATTCTTTTCATCAGAAAGAGCCTTTTCATCATTATTCTTGAGTTTTTCAAGCTCAACATCAGTTGTGGTCTCTTTCTCTTCTACTAAGATATCTTTCATGAAAGCTAGTAAATCAAAATTTTAAGAAATCTTAAGAAATTTAGTTTCTTCACAAAGATATCAAGATCCGATCTAATGTGCCATATTTTGATATAATTTCTTTGACTAGCTGCAACATAAGATATCTTAGCTGTCAGAAACAACAAAAACATCTAGTTCGGAAAATATGTCAGAGCCGTATATATTTCTTTTGAACATGCTCATCAATCATCTTCATGATCACAAGTGCCAAGGAAGCAGTTTCTGCATTAATTTATAACACCATTTTTTCAGTGCCTCGGGGAAAAATATTGTGGTTTGTATGTGCCAACATACACAAGTAGTGGTCATCTAAGTAACTAAAATAAGATGGTAAAATGAGTCTAGTCATTGAATATATTATTCAACTAATCTAGTTATGTTGGTAATCTACTATTCATAGATAAAGTTGTGCGTGCAAAGCCTTAAACCCTATTATAACAACCCTAAAAAAAGTTATTTTTACAGTTTGTGCCAATAAGGCATAAGGAATCAGGTGTCTGTAAGGCAAACAAAATTACTAAGAACTATGTTACTAATACTCTCGCAGTTATACACAAAATCGTAAATTTATTCTTTTGTAAAACTAATATAGAGGGAAAAGAAACATTTGCATTGCCTAAATATGAAGAGACAGAGTGCTTCTCACTTGAACGACGTCGGACAACACTGTTGTCTTTGAAATTGGGTGAAATAAAGAGCGGTGAGAATTTGGATGGCAGGGGAGAAGAACGGAATGAAGAAGAAAATGAAGAAGAAATGAAGAAGAAGAGAGAAGCGGTAGAGAAGAAGGGGTGTTACGACACATAAAATGACATTGCTTCTAAAAGTGAAGGGAATCAACTTCAGGTCAAAACAATTTCGTTTATGGAATGGGGGAAAATGACACCAATACCCCTGATTGACAATAAAAATGAATCGAACAAAAACAAAGAATTCTTGATGTAGCATGTTTTGGAATAATTCCAAATAGACCCTATGGAATATATATATAGAAAATTAGAAAATATTCTAATGAAATGTTCTTAATATAATACAAGATATTATTCCAATTGTATAGGATAGATCAAAATCTTACAGTAGTTTCTATATTGTCATTAAGACTTTTAGTCTATTGAAGTTCGTATCTAAGACGTATGAATGGTTTATCCACCACTAGTTTGATGAAACTCTTTTTAAATAGAAAGTTTTATTTTCGATCGTCTAATTAATTTAACTAATAAGAGTTTTTTTTTTGTTTTCATTTGTTGCAACAAATTTTTCATAATTTTAAAAATGTTTTCAAATATATATTAAAATATAAATAATTATAATTTAATCTTAAAAGCGAGATTTGCCATGATTGTTCTAACTTTAAAGTGATCTAACAAAAAACAATGGTAAGGCTTGAAAATTTATACTATGTATTAAAATAGCAAGTTTTTTGTCAAGTGTCGTCACTTCCCTTTGCCACGTCATCCTTCTAAAATATTAAATGAATATTTAATTATTAAAAAACTATTTATCTATCTATTCATCAATATACTAAAAGAGAAAGTTTTTTCCAATGACATCACCTTCCTTTGCCACGTCATCCTTCCAACGCATTCATTTTATAAACATATAATTATTAAAAATCGAACTATCTATATATATATACTATATACTAAAAGAGGAAAAAAAAATTGTCAAATGTCATCGCCTCTCTTTGCCACATCATATTTCCAAAGCATTCATTTTAGATATATAATTATTAAAAAAATCTTACCATTGATATGTACACCATATACCAAGAGAGCAATTATTTTGCCAAGTGTCATGACCTCATTTGTCATATCATCTTTCCAAAACATTCATTTTGAAATTTTATACTAGTAAATATGATCACTTATTTTAAAGAGAAAAGTGCATTTTCAACTCTATGTTTTGGTTGAAAGTGTCAATATAACCTTGTAAAATTTGAAAGTGTCAATATAGCCTTGTAAAATCTGAAAGTGTCAATATAGCCTTGTAAAATTTGAAAGTGCAAATCTAACCCTATTGGTCAAAAGTGTCAATCTAACCCTGGAAACCAAATTGTTGTCGGAATTCATTTTGAATGGCCATTATACCTCTTTGGAAAAAAAGAACATTTTTTAAAAATATAAAAAGACGATATTACTCTTCCAAAAAATTGTTCAAACCCTTCTACCAGTCAACAGTGGTCAATGTCGGCTGTCATCGCCGGACCGCCGCCGACAGATAGTGATCGGGTTAGATTAGTACTTTTATTAAGAAGGCAAAGTTAGATCAGCACTTTAATAAAAAAAATACAGGGTTAAATCAGCAGTTATGTAAAAATGATAGGGTCATATCAACATTTATCATAAAAAATATCTTTTTGAGGAGAGCCCACTCCTTATAAATATAACTTTGTTACAACTTCATAATCTAATGTATCATAAGTATACTTATAATTTGTATGCATTCGTTACGAAAGTAAGAAATTTTGACAAATACTTTTCGAAAGAAATTTAGAAATTTCGGCAAATAATTTCCTTATAAAATTTGATAACTTTATAATTAGAAATCAACACATATTGCTACTCAGATACTGCTATGAGAGAATCAATTTTTATTACGGAGACCGAATTTGTATACTCCTTCCGTCTCAGATAAATTGGCATATTTTAACATTTGGAAGTCAAACTAAGTTAAATTCGATCATTATATATGCACGACTATTATCATGTCAAATGTTGTTGGATTCATCATCACATATATTTTTGAATAATCTTTTTCATATTTTTTACACACATGAATAAAGATGTTATAATAGTTGAAAATTGATTCAGTTGACTTCCAAAAGTCAAATTGTCCAATTTATCCAGGATAGAGGGAGTAGTGAAAATTAATTAGAACTTAACATACAAATTATAAATATATGGGCATTATACAAATATAACCCTATGTAATGGAGAAAGTGCAGATATAACCCCGAGTTATTTTTTAGTGCAAATATAACCCTGACTACTGAATGAAAGTGCAAATATAATCCCGTGATACCATTTCCGGCGTTGACTCACCTTTTTCCAGCAGTTGACCTACATGTAAAGACCATATACCCTCTGGCTTATTAGCTGAAATGTAATTGTTTGTTTTCCCTTATTATATTTGGCCCCACATGAAAAGTAAAAGGTGCAGATCTGCCGCCATCACCTTTGCATCTCCACCACCGCCCGCCGCCATCATCGGCGCGCGCCTCTAGTGTTCCGCCTCTGCGCCATCCGCCGCTATCATCTCTGCTCTGCGTCATCGTCACCTAGGCGCCATCCGCCGCCATCACCTCTACCGCCATGAAGCTCCGATCTGGATCCGCCGCCATGGTTTCAAACTCATCAACCAGAAGCTCTGATCCGGCCGCCGCCATCACCTCTGATCCAGCTATCGATCCCATCACCTCTGATCCGGCCGCCCCCATCTCAAGTGCGCCATAGAAGCTCCGATCCGGATCCGCCGCCATAGCTTCAAACCCATCAACCAGAAGCTCCGAATTTGGGCGGTAGGTTGAATTTGGGGATCGGAACCCATCAACCAGAAGCCCCAAACCCTAAAACCCTAGAAGCTTGAGTGCGCCCTAGAAGCTCCGGTCGCCGCCATATCGAGTGCGCCCTAGAAGCTCCGATCCGGATATGCCGCCATGGCTTCGAACCCATCAACCAGAAGCTCCGATTTACTGTAGCCAAAATGTGTATGGGGCAATACGGTTTAATCCTCATTGGAAGTTTTTCAGTTATTTTTTAACAAAAACCTTCAGGGGTAAATTGGACTTTCCACCAAAATCCGGCGTCCAATTGCCTGAAAAGGTTATATTTGCACTTTATTTCATTAAGTAGGGTTATATTTGCACTTTCGGAAATAGCAGGGTTATATCTACACTTTCGTCAATTATATGGGTTATATCTGCACTTTGCACTTTGCTCTAAATATATTTATCATTCATTAGATTATGAAGTTGTACTTTACCAATGATTAATGAAATCAAACTTAATTTTTTCAAAAAAAAATATGAATTTGTAATGAAGGCATATATATAAAGAGTGAGCTCTCCTCAAAAAGATTTTTTTTATGATAGTGCTGATTCAACCCTATCTTTTTTAGAGAAGTGCTAATTCAACACTATATTTGTTTCTAAAGTGCTGATTGTCTTATTGATAAAAGTACTGATCTAACCTGGCCACCATAAGCTGATAGCGGCGACCGGTGACGGTCTGATGTTGATCACTGTTGACCAGCATGGACCATTGACCATCTTTGACTGACATTGACCATCGTTTATCAGTGTTGACCAACGATAAATCCTAGGGGTATAAATAGTCATTAAATTTTTATTTTTAAACCTAGGGGTATTTTTGTCTTTTTAGGTTATGTCAACTCCTGAATTCCTTTAGTCAACGCCGAAATAGTGCAATTTGGGTATATTTGTTCCATTTTTCCAAAACATAGGGTTAGATTTGTACTTTAGAATTTTACAGGGTTATTTACGCATTTTCAAAATTTAATAGGGCTATTTTTATATTTTCCCTATTTTAAATTGTGTACCGTATAGTTAAAGTATAATCCTACGATAATAAGAAGCCTTGTGTGAATCTTATGACATTAACACTGGATAGACTTATCATGGATATCTTCACACTAAACCCTCAGAAACTATACCTGGATTGCCAAAATTTGGCATCTAAAGGTTTCTTCCCAATTCAAAAGATAAGAAAAAAGAGAATCATTAAGGCCTACAAATGAGAACCTCTGACAGTGGATGCAAATTGAATACTGATGCCATCTTCTCCTCACTAGCCTACCCCAAAGTTGGGCTCATTGTTAGAAATGTGAATGATTGTGTTGTTTATACGTGTGCATATCATATACCAGCAGCAGAAAATGCACTACAAGCAGAACTGATGGCTGTACTTTCACGTATGAAAATATGCACTGAAAATAACTTCTGGCCACTGATTGTTGAAACAGATTGCTTACAGATAGTTCAAATGTTGGAGGGAAAGAGAAAGTGGTTGTGGAGAATGAGAACTGCTGGATGGACACTGAAAATACAATTTCAGAACTGAAGCACACAGATCAAACATGTGTACAGGGAACAAAACAACACTGCTCACCAACTGGTACTACTAGCTGCAAAGAGGAAAATTCAGGAACTCACAGAATGGTTTCGCGAAGATCTGGATTCATACAAAAGAAGAGTCATCGTGGCTGATGCCAAAGCAATTCCAAGTATTAGAATCAGTACTTAAACATACGGTAGTGTGCAACCTTATAGTCAGGAAGCATGTTTATTGTTGACTGGCTAGCTTATCAAATATTAACACAAGGGGTGGAGGTATTTGAGTAAGAATCGTAGTCAAACAATAAACATGTTATACAATCATCGCTTTTGCCTTAGAAGCGTGATGTTTTGGTAGTTTAGAAACCTAACTTCATTACGAAGAAAACTTTAGATGTAATTCTATTCTATCGGGTTAGCGATGCCTTAATCAAAATCCCCTCACCAACCGGTGGGTTTTAATAATAATAATAAAAGTATAGTTAAAATATAATCTTACTCCGGAAGCTGATGATTTGAGGCGGCATTTAAATTTTCTTAATTGGATGCTTTAGTTTAGAAAAGTTAGCTAGTACCCCAACAGAGGTTATAAGCAAACCACTTTTTAGTATTTGATAAAGTGTTCAGAAGAAGCTTATTTTGAAAGCAAAAACTATTTTTGGGGGAAAACAAAAACTAGTCTCCCCCTACATTCAAAATAAGTCAATTTTGCTTGTAAGCACAACTCTACCAAACAGAGCCTATGTCCCAGATTGATGTGTACTTTTTTTTTATCAACTTTCTCAAGTTATATTTGACCACCGATAACTTTAGTTACGTATACTAATGATGCATAAAAGTTTGATATTTTTGAAAATACATGATGCAAGAAATCTAACTATATTTCACATACTGATATTGATGTCTGCATATTAATTGAAATTTATTACTCCCTCTGTCCCAACATAAGCTGCAGAGGGAGAAAGAAAGACTCAAAATTCACGTGAAATGCCTTCTTTGCTCTTCTACCATCTTCCCCGACAAGACCACCCTTCACCTACCCACTACCAACCACGCATCATCCCAACACCACAAACCCCCCACTAAGAACTCAATTGATGAGTTAATTTACAACTTTAAACAAAAACTCACAAACAAATGAATCCTAAATAACCACTTTACCCATTAAAATCATCATTAAATTTCAAGTCTCCGGCGTCGTCCCCGTAGTCCTCACTGCTGTCCCGTCATCGTCATCCCCATTGTTCACGTCGTCTCGTAGTCCTCGTCATCGGCGTCTCTGAATTCGTTGTCGTCGTTATTCGCATCATCGCACCTCTTCATACCCGCATCTTCTCGTCAATGTAACATATCAATTAGCGGTGGTGGTGGATTGTGGTTGTGGCTGTGGATAGCGGTGGAAGAGGTGGCTATGGGGAATAAGGGATTTTGGATGGTGAAGGGATGGTGATGATGAATGTGGTGGAGTAATTAGATTTAGGGTTTCAATTTTGGGCCATCAAAGCCCAAAAGGGGAGAAATTTGTTTGTAAGCTTTAGGTTAAAGTAAGGGTATTATTGTCTTTATGTTGTCATTATTTTTGATAATTTTTTCAAATTTGGAAAGTGTGCATGTTAAGCTGGGACAAACTAAAAATATAAGTGTGTAGTTTAAAGTGTGACTCAGAGATTATCAAATATGACTTTGAGAAATTTAATTAAAATGACACAGATACAACTGGGACGCAGGGAGTACCATTGTTTATTTTGTGTGTATATATATATATATTGAAAAATTACATACAAGAAACCAAATTACATATTAACATTCTAATGTAGGATTTAAATAGAAAACACCACCATTGAATCTATTGAAACTCAGTGGATCCTGAAATTCCATCCATTTGAATAGATAGAGACGTCTTCCTTAAAACACCCAAACGTTGCACCACCAACGAACCGCCGCCACCGAAACCAGAACTACCACGATCTCACCATCATCGATTACCTGAGTGTAATCAGAATCACCACGATCTTACCATCATCGACTACTTGAGTGTGTTTTGAACCTTGAACCTCTCAGTTATAGAAATTGTGTATTACTACTAAACCAAGCCTAATTCACGATTATTTTGTAGACTTGTGAAATTGAAAAAGGAAAATCAAACGAAAATGTGAACCTCATGGTCATTGGAAAATTCCAACGAATCTCGATGACCTAAAAATATAAAAAGTATAAGAAAAAGAAATCTGCAGAAAAAGAAAAAGAAATCTCCAGGAAATCCAAACCGGGAAAGAGAGGACTGGTCAAAACTAATCTTCTCCCTCTCTTTTTCCTCCTCTATCTCTGTGAGAATCAATTGATAAAATACTCCAGGCCCTCTGATCTCCGCCGGCTCCGGCGTCGCCGCTGACCGTTCACCACCCGATCGGATCTTGACGTTCCCAAAATGATTACCATCCCTCACCATAGCGCCTTATCAACTTCCACCACCGGATCGGATCATGACGGTTCCAATGCAGTTCAAATCCCTTACCTCACCGCCTTGTCAACT
>JAULKM010101250.1:0-26012 GCA_032355605.1 Rubia tinctorum | reverse complement strand
GTCTTACAAGAAACCTCTGCAGCTTCATTCTGCATTATAGTAACATCCCAGCCCACATTAGATTCGTCAAATGGCCGGAAGTGGTCTCCGTGCACTAGTGGAAACTAAACTCGAGTTCCCACGAGCACTTAATAATGTACCCTTGTAGCTGTAGGAATAACGATATTGTCGAACTCTTTTTGGCGGGTAAAGCATTTATCGGTGTATGTTCTGTAGGTAACCGCCTATTTTACCTGCTAATTGAGCAAAAAGATTTTCTCAATGTATTAGACCAAGTGCAATGCTAAAAATAACAAGTGATTTTTTACTAATTAAATATATTATTTTTCTCACCATCTCTCCCTTCGATGTCACCCTAAGAAACCACCATTTTTTCTTCATAATGGTAATAAACCACTTGATAAAATGTAAAAAACTTTATTAATGATGCATTGATATCACATCAATGACATATCTCATCAATGATGAGGGTTACAATATATAGTGTTATAACAAACCAAAATCTAACGGGAATAAGATTCTAAATCTATAAGGAAATTATTATCTATAACTAATTATATAAGGAAACTAATTCTATTAGGTAACTACCATTTATAACCCTCCCTACAAGGGAAATGATTTCTTATTTCTTTATCATCCTCCCCCAAGTTGGAGTATGATGATCAATAATGACCAACTTGCGAATAAGATTATGAAATTGCTAATCATTAAAAAAAATTTAAAAATATTCCAGCACCGATGCGGGCTTACTCAGCAGTATCAGAACTGGAACCAGTGGTAGTCATTGGTGCAGATCGGTGAGACACACGATCAGTGTGGTAGGTCGGACGCGGCGGCGCGTGAGGTACGAGTGGCACATGAAAAACACACATGGCAAACCCTGGTAGGCACGGACAACAAATGTTCACGGCAGCTGGAGAAGAATCTGCGGCGACCATCGGCTGCGAAATCGATAAATCGGGTAGGTAGAGGCACAGTGACACGTAAAGTTGGGCGGTGCCGCGTGAACATCACTCCCCGACAGATCAGAGTAGTACGTATCGCGGCAACCATTGAGGTGACAACGGCGATTGGAAAAATAGCAATAGGGCAGTCGACGACGGTGGCGGCGTTTGTAATATAACACACGACTTGACAGCTCTGGCCGAATACGGCAACAAATTTATTTAGAGTTTAGGTCTCATAATTTTTAAGCTCTGATAACATGATAAAATATAAAAGACTTTATTAATGGTACATTGATATCACATCAATGATACAACTCATTAATGATGACAGTTACAATATATAGGGTTACAACAAACCAAATTCTAATGGTAATAGGATTCTAAGTCTATAACGAAATTACCATCTATAACTAATTTTATAAGGAAACTAATTCTATTAGGTAACTACTATCTATAACCTTTCCCTACAAGGGAAATGATTTATTATTTCCTTATCACCACTCTCTGCTATTCATGGATCCCACTTAATTTTCTCTATCTATTCAATAATTTTTTACATTTAATTTAAATAAATTTGTCCACAAAAAATTAATTGAATGTTAAATTTAATAATACATTTCTATTTCTAAATTTTAATTTGATTTTTTTCAAAAATTATTAAATATTTTGCGAACAAAATATTTTTCAGATTTTTTAATAAAAAATATGGATTTTACAAATATTTTACAAAAGATAATTTTTTTACAAATTCAAAAAATTCAAAATTTACAAAATAAAATAAAATAAATTCTGACAGCGGCCCCATATCTGACGGGATGTGGGGTGCAACCGATTTCTTATATGGAACCCAAGGAATGTGTTCTTACTAAAAATCCCTATTGTGGACATTTTTTTGTCTTTAGAGTGATTTCTTAAAATTAAGAAATCACCACTGCACATGCTCTTACTTGCTAACATACACGATTGTCCCCCCAAAATATGAAAAAAAATTAGTGGTAAAAACTATTTTTTTTATTCCTTTTGTTTGATACCTTTAAAATATTAATGCAAAAAAGCGCATTTGTAGTCACGAGCTCCCTTGTTTGTGTAAATATGTCCCTCAATTTTTTCAAAAATGCACTTACACTTCTGGTCTCACCTGAAAATTTGGTCAACCTTTATTTTGGCCGGAATGAACTGGAATGATTTTTTTGACCATGAAATTAAAAAAAACTAAAAAATATATATGAAATAGTGTATTTACGTGGGCGCCATTGAACTTTTTTGACCCCTCAGTTGTTTTCTTTTTCATTATCTAACTTTCCGATGGAGATCGAAGTTGTTCGCAGGAGAACCAGCGGCTGCGATGATGAGAGGGGCTGATGATGGGAAGGGTAAGGGCTGGAGATAGAGCAACGTGCAGGCGATTGGGCTGGAGGGTCGTGATTTACCTCTGACGGGGCTGGGCTTAGGATGGAGGATTCCAACGATTGGGCTGAGAAGGAAGGGTTTTGTCGGCGCCGGGACTGTGCTGGGACGGAGGAGCTTGTGGGGTTGGTTTGGTCGCGCGAAGTATAGAGGTGGCGGGCGGGTTTAGAACCAGAGTGAGCGGATGACGTTGAACCAAAATGGTCGGTGGCGTCGATTCAGAGGCCTCAGCATCGATTGAGGTGGAAGGTTTCGACGTCGATTGAGGTGGTGAGGGTCGTCTGGGGGTGTGGTGGTGGGGCAGGTGTGGTGACGGGTGTGGTGTTGGGGCTTACCCTAGCTGAGATTCAACGGGGGCTATTTTAGGGGTTGTGAAGTTGTGGCTGGTTGCGGTGAGGTGACTGGTGGCTAGGATTTTTTATGGCGAGGAGTGTTTTCTAGTAGGGCGGAGGTGGCGGAATAGCTGGCTGGATGGAGAGGGGCTGTTTTTTAGCAAAGCGATGTTGGAGCGGATAAAATTTTAAGGAGGGGTATTTTGGTCATTTTAAATTGGTCAACGATAAAAAGTCAAGGTTAATGCCAGAAAACGGCATCAGGTTTACAACTTTCTGAATCAGTCCAAATCCAGGGTCTTAAGTGCACTTTCAAAAAACACATGAGTATATTGCACGAACACAAAAACTGGGAGGGGTATGAATGCATTTTGCCTAATATTAATCAATTAGGGTGAAAAAGCGATTGCATCATCTCAGGGAACTCATCATCATCATCCTTTGAAAACACAAGATGATGGTCAACTAGGGATGTTCTTGGACGAAGAATTTTTATGGAAGTCTGATAACGATCTTTAAGTCTGATCGGTTGAGTTTACATGGCCACTGAATTGTTCTGAATGGTGATGGTCTTGGTCCCTAGGAAGCTATTTTCTTTCCTGGATTAGCTCTGTATCAGGAACTCTTGTTTATATTAATCCTACAATGCATCGTTTTTTCCTTCTATTTTTAACTGTTAATTATACAGGAGAGGGTCTCCTGACATGCCAGGAGACCCAATTGCAATTATGGACAGGCCAGGGATCAATTTGCAATTAACACAAAATTAGCAAAATTCTCGGGTTGACCCAATTGAAAATATCTGGTTATAATAATCAACCAATTCTTCTTTCTTCAATCTCCATTCTTCTTCCCCAAAATTGATACGCAACACTATTTTCTGCAAACTTCTCCACCCTCCATTCTTCTTCCTTCAATCTCCATTCCCAAATTTCAATCTCTTTCCCAAACTTCAATCTCCATTTAGTGCAAATCTAACTTCTCCCAACCAACCAAATCCTTCTCTGATCGATTCATTTTTTTTTCCGATGAGCTCTTCAAACGACCGGTTAGTGTCCGAAGAAATTATGCCCACATTTAGAGGATAAGGGAGGGCGAGTTCCAAATCCGATCGAAACAACTTAATTTCAATTTGATTAAAACTGAATTTCAATTGTATTATAATTCTTCACATCCGATCGAGATCGTGTTATTCAATTGTGTTCGATGTGAATGGTATAGTTGTTGAAAGTTCTGAATGTATGAATTTTGCTGCTATGAACATGTAAAAAACATGTAGAAAATATTTGAAAAATGAACTAAATGGCGCTGAAATATTTTGTATGTACTATGCACATGTTACCATACAGTACGTATCGTTTGTATTAAAACATGCACTTGTTTTAAAAGTTCTGAATATGAATTATGAAACTTTTACCGGACATAATGTATAAGTTAAGTTAAAATTTCACAATTTAATATTTTCATATTAACTCCGCATTAATTACTTTACAACATGTATTGTTTAAATAAAAACACACATATGATTTAGAATTATCAATTCCTTTTATGAATAGCAAAACTTTGTCATGAGGTGGTGCATACGTTACCTTATGAATCATTTATGTTTTATTAAAACATGCGTATGTTAGCCTACATCTAGTACTCTCTTATAATATAAACAAACAACAGAGGTCACATAATTTTGTAGTTTTAAAATTTTTCATATGTACTACTCCCTCCGTACCAGAGAAATTGATACAATTTCTATCTTCGTCCGTCCCACAGAAATTGACACAATTTAATTCTTCTCTAAAGTGGCAATAAATGAGCTTATAAATTTACTATATTATCCCTCAAAAAGTTGATTAAATCTACTACTCAACTCTTCCATTACCAAAATTCATTTCCTTTACTTCTCATCAACACTTCCATCTCATCTTGCAGAAAATACCGATCCAAAAGCAATTGTGTCAATTTCTCTGGGACGGAGGGAGTACATTTAATACCTTACAATATATACTAATTATATTAAACATGTGTTTTCTTCCAAAAACATGAGCAGATTTCCCTGATTAAAATCAAAGAGAGGTCACATAAAGTATTACCGTCATGAAAGCAACACATATAAAAGCAATGCATACTTTATATATAAAAAATATTCAATTTTTGTCAATTTCAAATGTAAGGGGGGCTCTCAACATCTAAAAAAATGGAAGATAAAGTGTTCGTGACCGAAATATTCCATTATGGAACTTACAATTACAATAGTATTCCTATTCAGATTAACTAACCGTCTCTAATTCAATGAATCAATTGTCAATATTCAAAAGAGGGAACATCTTTGAATCTTCAAGTTCAGTGTCATCTTTATATGAATCCTCCTCATGTCGGAACGTCTTGCGGAGTCCAATGTTCAATGTTGTCCAATTTCTTAAAAGTTAAAACCAAAAAAAGTTTAGATCCAACTCCAGCAAAAAGTCATACACATTGGATATTAATAGTTGCAACATGTAGGCAAACAGGTACAATTTCTAATTCAGAACGAACAATAATCACCAATGAAAATAAAATTCAAACACAACAAAACTAACAATTACATAATGAATTCTAACAGATGCAATATATAAGTAAATAGATGTAGTTCCTAATTCAATGAAAAACCAACAACCTTTTTTTAAAGCAAAATATTCATACACAAGACAACTAACAAGTACACACGAGATACTAACAGATGCAACATATAAGTATACAGATGTAACTCACTATTCAAAACGTACAATTAACAAAAAATTGAAAACAAAAGGTCATAGACAGTACAATTAGCAAGTATTGAATACTAACAGGTGCAACAAATAAGTAAACAGATGCAGCTTAGAATTCAAAACAAACAATCAACAAAAAAGAAGAAGAAGAAAAATGTCATTCACAGTACAACTAACCGGTACACGTTGGATAATAACAACCACAACATATAAGTAAATAAATGCAGCTCGTAATTTAAGACAAACAATCAACAAATTTGTTATAACAACGAGATGATAATCTAAAATAAGATAACAGAAAAAACACAAACATAAACTCAAAACACTCTAAACGATATTTATCCAACACTCAACAAAACAAAGAACATACCAAATCGAACAAAAATGTGTAAAAATACTGTCAAAACTAAACCCTAGATATACTACATACCTCATCCTGCGAACGATGAACAACCGATGAAGAAACAAAACAACGACTCCGGATAATAGCGGAGAAGAGGCGGAGAAATACGGAGAAGAGGTGAGGAAGTGTGAAATCTCCAGATAAACGGAGAAGAGGTGAAGAAGAGGCTAAGGAGAGGCTGAGAAATCGCTGGAGAGAAGAGTGAAATCACAGGAGAAAAAGAGACCACTGTTGCAGAGAGAGAAAAAAGAGTTGGAAAGAGGAACCACACTTTTAATTGCAATTTAAAAGTTAATTTTATTAATTACAAAAAATCTCATTTTACAAAATAGTCCCTGGCCTGTCCATAAGCTTACAAATAGACCGTCTTTCTTGAGATTTTCTCATTATTTATAACGCACAACTGTAATCTTTGTAAATGATTACAGGTAAGTGTGTACCCTCGTTGGCATAAACTTTCTTTCCCAACGTATCTCTATTGATGCAAGTAGTATCAAACTGAAATATGAAACTAGCGCTAGTTCACTATATAATATCATACCCCTTCTACCTTAGAAAATAAGTCATTCAATTATGAACTCCACTCGCAAAAATGATAAACGATTTCAGCTGACTCTAGACATGCATGCAAAGTTTTCTCCGCTTTAACAATCTTGCTATAGTATCAAGGCCTTCATGTGTTCCCCATCTAATTTGAAACCACTTCTATCTTTTGAGTATTATAATTATAGGCTCTTATCATAAAATCAATCGGTGTCATGTAGGGGTGATCCATGATCTTATATATTGATTAGTAACTTTGTCAACTAGCGATATGGGACTATAATACGCCCCTCACATGCAGCGGTATTAATCACCATGCAACGTAGATAGAAAGGGATCACAGGCCAACCATGAGCTCTGATACAATATTAGAATCATGGGCTCCTATCATAAAAATGTTATGAACAAAGAAATCCAAAGGATAAAAGAGTAAAGGAATTCAGAATTTGAATGTGCAGAAATGAATTGAGGGTGAAAGTTTACAGAGAAAAGAGAGCTACAAAAAACTACACAAGAGATATTCCAAATTCAAAATGCCGATTCTACTCCTACCATTCCCTTTTTATTCATTTACAAATGCATTCCCTTCTCCCTCTCTAAATGCTTCCTGTAGAAGGTGGATGCAACCGTCATTGCTCTGCGTATTGGACCTGTAGTTGAGCCAAGAAGGAGCTAACAGATTGCCACTTGCCAAAGGTCTTTAACAACTTTGTTATTATGGACTAATTACATATATAACCTTGGGAAATTAGGCTGATCATGACATTTATCTCCCCCTAACAAGAAGCTTGTCCCTAAGATGCTAATCACATATTTGAACAATGATCTTAGCCACGAAAGTTTAGGAACTGCTGGCTAATGAATTCTGAGTCCTCCCATGATGCTTCCTCATATGGAGGATGCTTCCACTCTATCAACCATTGGACTACCCTTTGCTGCCCATTTTAAATTCAGCATCTTTGCAAAATTTTTATAAGGTTACAAAACAACTAAATCATCAATGTCATCCTCCGGTAATGGTGTGCCACTGAGTGGAAGAGGACCATGTGACTTTAACAGAGAAATATGAAACACTAGATGAACCTTGGTTGTTCTTGTTAGCTCCAATTTATATGCCACAACACCAATTCTCTGTAAAATCTTGAATGGTCCAAAAAATTAGGAGCTACCTTCATACCATTTCTCTGAGAAATGGATTTATGTCTAGGTTTTCGTAATTTTAAATAAACCCAATCCCCTTCTTTGTAAACTCTATCAGTCATCTTCTGATCTGCAAAGCTCTTCATCCTTTCTTGAGCTCTTTAAGATGGGATTGGAACAATGAGTTCACAGCTTCCTTCTGAGCAATCATGTTCTGTGCAACCTGAATTATAATAACTTTGAATGACCCTAGAGACAAACTGAGTGGTTTAACACCATAGAGGGCTTCGGGGTGTGTCATTTAATGTTTTTTTGATACGTGGTGTTGTACCACCATTCCGCTACCCCAATCTATTCAGACCATGTATCCAGTTTGTCGCAACAGAAACATCTCAGAATTTTTTTCCAGAATCTGATTTGTTCTTTCTGTTTAACCATAGGTCTCTGGGTCGTAAGTTGTACTAAACAAGAGCTTAATCCCAGTTTCAGAAAAAAAATCTTTCAAAAAAGTACTAGTAAACACATTGTCCCTATCACTAGTAATTGATTCTGGCAGACCATGCAATTTGTATATTTCAAAGAAGTAAATAGAAGCTACCTGGCTGTGCTGTGAAAGGATAGGATAATGCAATGAAATGAGCGTACTTTGTTAGACAATCCAACACCACTAGCACTGTATCTAAGCACTTATAAATTGGTAATTGCTCTATAAAATCCATAGTCAGTTGAGTCCAAGGCTTAGAGGGTACATGTAACTGCTGCAAAAGCCTGGTCCAATGATGATTTTCATGCTTAATTCTCTAACATACTAGACATTCTCTTGCAAACTTAATAATATCCTCTCTCATGTTTGTCCAATAAAAGAGTGTGTCAATCCTTCTTATGGTGGCCGATTGCCCTGAATGTCCTCCCAGAGCTGAGCCATGTAAGGAAGATAGAATATTTTCCCCAACACTTCTTGAATCTCCAACATATATTTTCTTTCCTTTTTTAAGATTCCATTAATATACTGATACTCCTTATTAGGCTCGTGTGTCACTATAACTTGTACAATCAACTGGGTAGAAACCTCATCATTTTCGTAGCTTTTGATCAACTGGTCCATCCAAGCCGGTTGCACAGAGGATATAGTACTTAAATGGCAAAGATCATAAATACTGTGGTTCTGATTTAATTCCTTAATTTCTTTCCCAAGCATCTTTTCCTGAACTAAGTTAGAAAAACTTAGATCATCTGCTTTTGACCCGCTTAAATCCAAGATTGGTTCTATATCAGTAGCTCTCTCATTTCCTTATGATTGGTCATCATGGTTGCTAAGAAGAAAATTTCCTTGGTGTCTGATATAATGATGGTTTCCTAGACAATGCATCGGTTGCATTATTATCACTTCCCTTTTTGTATTGTATTTCAAAATCATTCCCCAATAACTTTGAGATCCATTTGTGTTGAAGTGCACTATTCAACTTCTGGTTCAACAGATATTTAAGAGACTAATGATCAGTCATGATTATGAACCATTGGCCTATTAAGTAATGCTTCCATTTATCCGCTGCCATGATGATAGCTTACAACTCTTTTTTCATAAGTAGAAATGCCTTTATTTCTGGGACAAAATGCTTTACTAAGATTAGAAATGGTTATATGATCCTGCCTCAAAAAACTCAAATTCCGTAATCTCTGGCATCTGTTTCAACCACGGAAACATTGTCAATATTGGAGAGGTAGACATAACTCTTTTGAGAGTGTTGAAATCCTGTGTAGCTTCACTATTCCAATGAAAACCATCCTTCTTTAGAAAATCATGTAAAGGTCGACAAATCCAACCATAAGATTCTATGAATCTACTGTAATATCTAGCCAATCTCAAGAATCCCCTGAACTCTTTGACATTAGAAGGTAAGGGCCAATTCTGTATATACTCAATCTTTTGTGGATCCATTTGAACACCACTTTCATTGATAATATGCCCAAGATATTCCACGTGTTTCTTTGCAAAAACACATTTAGAATTATTGGCAAGCAACTGATTCTTCCTCATCACATTAAAAACCTTCTATAAGTCTTCCAAATGTTCTGCCAAACTCTTGATGTATAGGAGTATATCATCAAAGAACACTATTGGAGGCTAACACGATTTTTCTTAGAAAACCCTTGAATACTTGGTACATGAGTGAATGAAAAGTAGCTGGGAATTTGTGAGACCAAACGGAATGACTAAGAATTCATAATTACTAGTGTGTGTTTGAAATGTGGTTTTAGCTATATCTTCTTCCCTCACTTGGATCAGGTGATAATCAGCTCTCAAGTATAACCTAGTAAAATAATCTGAGCCATATAACTCGTCTAGAAGTTCATAAAAAATAAGTTTCCTATAATCTATACATAGACTCCAAGTTCCATGTTTTTTTTTTCAACTAAAATCACTGGTGAAGAGAAAGGACTTTGGTTGGCTTGTATGATCTTGTCCTGCAGCATTTCATCCGCCTGTTTCTCTATTTATACCTTATGTGCATGTGGTTGTCTATAAGTCCTGATCCAGAAGGGTTAGGAATATTTATTTAACACATTCTTGTGGTCAACATCACGGATCAGAGGTAAACCCTTAGGTATAGAAAATATATCATCATACCTTTAATGAGCTCATCCACTTCAGGATAATTTTCACCTTCAGTGCTATTTGTCTGAGTACTAGGCTGTTGTTCTCCTTCTTCTCCATCCTCCAAAAAAATATTTATGATGATGTGGATCCATTTTATTTTTCTTGCATTGAGACAAGGTTTAAAACTTCATTCCTCTGACCAGTCTCACATTAATCTCCTAATCAGTACCCTGATTATTCCAATAACTTCCTTTGCTGCAAAAAGTAATATTATTCCCATGGAAATTGAATGTTATAGGTTTGGACATCTTTATCCAATCAACCCCAAGAATGATATCCAGATCACCTAGCACTTGAAGATCATACAAAATATGAAGGTTATCAATTTGCCACAAAATTTGAGGACAAAAACTAGATCCACTAATATGATTGCCATCAGCCACAGTGACTACAAATGGCCTGCTCATGAGCTGCTCCAATCCAAATTCTCTTGCTGTCTCAGGGTCAATGAAACTCTCATTACTTCTTGTGTCCTAGAGATTACTGATATTTTTATTTTGCAACTTTCCAACTACTAGAATGGAATTAAATCTCGGACCCCCAATAACTTTGGCATCAAAATGTCCAGGTTCATATTTCTCTTTCAATCACCAGCTCTACTACATAGAAATCTACATCTTTCTATTTGGTCCTGAATCTCCAATCTCTTAACCTGTTTGAACCTACAAGCATGCTCTGGACCAAACCTCTCCCCACATTTGAAACAAAGTCCATTTTCCCTTCTAAATTGCATCTCCTGGGGTGAAATCTTTCTAAAGTTTTCTATGCCGAACTCCTAATCATTCTTGTTAATCATGCTAGTTCCAAAATCTTTCATATCAATCCTATCAGTAGTAGTCTTCGGATTATTGCCATAGAGTTACTACCATACCAATTTCTACTTCTCTTAAAAACCATCTATAAGTTGTGTTCCTGTTATATTGCTATTTCTACAACATATTGCAAACTTACAGGTTTCATCATTTTAAGCATAGGCTTCAAATCTACCTTCAAACCACTTTTAAAAACTTGAAATAATTTAGGATTCAGTGAGAGCGGGATTCTTACAGACCATGAGAGTTTTAACTCCTCGAATTGTTCCTGATATGCTCTTACAAATATTTTCTGGAAAAGATTATTGAAATCCTCCACTTCATCACGTGCTCCCAGCTCTGTGAATCTCTTTAACACAAAAATGAGTGAATTCGTTCCACGACTAATATTTCTTTGCTCTCTTTTCACTCTAAAACCATATCTCAACTCTACCTTCCAAATAGATTTCCACAGTATCCACCTAGTGAGGATCTGTAACATAAAATAGGCAAAAAAAATTCTCGCACCTTCTTATCCACTTCTTAGGGAGTTCACCTGTGAAAATTGAGAATTCAATCTTTGGCTGATGATTGAATGACCTTGTGTTGATATGATCTTTTGCATGAATCAGCATCTCCTCTTGCCTTACCTATAATCCTCGCCTTTGAGATAAACTGACTCTTGTAATTTTGAGTAGAATCCTTCGGCCTATGTGATTCTCCAAAACAAGTCCACGAGTAGTTCCTTGAGAAATCTTAATCGATATTTGTGAATCCTCAGTTGCATTCGTCGAAATAGCTTTTCCCCGCCCCAACTTCTACTGTACCAACGACGAGATGAGATCTTCCATAGATTGCTACTTGACATCCATTAACGCATCCAAAAGCTTTTCCAAATGAGTTCTCAAACGTACCTTGATTTTTGAGTGGATTTCCGAGAATCTCTCCTCCATTGCTGAATACATCTGAACAGTGTTGGTTTCCAGCTGTTTCTTCAACTCCAGAAAAAAATTCCTTCATTCGATTCTACTAGTCTCTCACCATTCCTTTCAAGATCTTGAATCTTGTGTTCTCAGCCATTAAATCCAAGGATCTACACTTCTCTGATACCAAATTATTATGAACAAAGAAGGTTGAGGGATAAAATAGTAAAGGAATTCAGAATTTGAATGGCCAGAAACAAATTGAGGGTGAAAGTTTACGGCGAAAAGAGAAAGCTACAAAATACTACACAAGAGATATTCCAAATTCAAAATGCTGATTCTACTCCTACCCCTTCCTTTTTATTCAGCTCCAAATGCATACCTTTCTCCCTCTCCAACTGATTACAATAGCAGGTGGTGGCAACCGCCATTGCTCTGCGTATTAGAGATGTAGCTGAGCAAAGAAGAAGCTAACAGATTTCTACTTGCCAACAGTCTTCAACAACTTCGTTATTGTGGAGCAATAACAAATATAACCTTGGGAAATTAGGCTGGTGATGACAAAAATCAATTGTGTCATGTAGGGGTGACCCGTGATCTTATATATTGAGTAGTAACTCTGTCAATCACCGACGTGAGACTCTAACACTGAGCCCTTCAATAGTAAATATTATATTTGTGTTTTACAAGGTCCTCTATCACTGATAAAAAAGGTCCTCTATCTGAGCCGCCTTTTATACAGGCATTAGTGATCTCATTGCAGTCATTGTGGTATTTTCATTATAACAAAGAGTCGGTTCTACCACTAACTTTGTATGCGAATACAAAACTAGTGGCATTCTTTAACGACCTCCATTTGATATGGCGATCGAGCATAACATTAAGGCCCCGTTCTCTATAGCTTTACCTGAACAAATTTGAAATGGAATGAACTAAAATAAGTGTGTTGAAAAACAGTAATAACAAGACTAAACTAAACTAAGTCTCACCAAATTAAATTTCTACTGAAATGAAATGAACTGAATTAAATTAAATTGAACTTATTTGAACTAAACTAAAACTAAACAAAACCGAAGTGTAGATAAACTATGTAGAATCGGGCATTACTGTGTATACTAGACGTAGCCCCCACTACTTCGTGCAATTGGCCGAAAGAATACCTAGGGAATCCTTTTTGGCATCACTATAATTCCCTTTTACCGACCAACCTGGGATTGATTCTCACGGTCCATGGCAAACATACTGTATATTGGTACCATCCGAGATTGGTCCTGGTGCTGGTACCAACCTTGCGAACCGTGACAAGGTGTCCACAATTCTGGCAACCTTGCGAACCATATGGGTCTGGCATATTGAGATCGGTCCTGGTGCGGTCACCAGTTTCAGAAAGCATGCTGGATAGCTATTTTCCTATGGCTCTGGCATATTTTCCTCTCTCTTTGCCTCATCTGGTTCCCCAGTTTCAGAAAAAAAGCAATTGCTATGGAAATAAACGGGTATAAACAGAATATACCTTGAACTGGTGACCTCCCGTCATGTTACACTTTATTCCTTTCAATCTAGATGTGATAGATTTTTGTTTTCCCCCAGGTCACGAACCTCTACAGTGCCTTTTTACCCAATTCTGCAGTCTTGATTGTGAGAGACTGTAATCTAATTCGATTCCAAATTTTCTTTGGTGCAGGACATCTGCAAAAGAGATGTTCATTAGTCTCCTCATGTTGGCTACATATTCTTTTGCTATATTGTGTCTGAGGAGAGAAGAAGTTTCTCAAGATCATTTCCTGAATTCATTCACACACCAGTTTTGAGGTCGACTAATATTGATGGATGGTAAACCCTGTGTCTCAGCCTTGTCTCATCAAGTGAAGTGCGCCTATGGGATATTGGAAATTTCCATGCTCCTTTATTTTTTTTCGTGGAGGTAGCTAATCAACCAAAACTCTGATACCACTTGTTCGAGAAAATTAATTCCCTTGCGCAAAATCAAGTTAACAGAAAAAGAAGGCAAGAAAAACAGAACACATAATTTAACGTGGTTCACCAAACAAACTGGCTACCTTCATGAACAAAAACAAATTTATCTTATTACCTAAAGGGGGTCAAACAGATTACAGATGTCAGAGATTACATCACACGGAACCACCCGACCAGATTACAGATACACTCTTGAATTCTTCAATTCATGAACCGACACTTGAGTTTCCCATTCATGAACCAAAGACTCTTGAACACAATCATAAACTATTTTTGGAAATTGAGGACCCACCATTGGACCCGTAATGATGAATTATAGATTAAAAGTAGAAGAACAAAGAAAAACGAAGGGAAAAATCCAAACACCACGACGTGCCCGTGCGGCGGGTTGGAGTAGCTCAATCACCGAGAGACATTCCTAGGCTTTGCCAATCTGCAATGGGCTCCAACCCATTGACTTTTGTGGGCTAAATTATGTATTTTGATAATTTTTTAGTCTGATTAGGAATCCCATTCTTGGTAGATTATAATTTCTATTATTTTTAAAAGATTATGTGTGTTGAACCGCGATATGATGGTTGAACCTTGCTTCAACACATTGAACTTGCAAAACAAACTTTCCCAGGGTGGCCGCTGGTAAAAGCTCTGATGCCAGAGTTAGACAAAAAAAGTATTTGAACTGAGTATTTAGAATTGAATGAATAGGATGGAGACATACCTTGGTAGTTACGTGGGTTGATGCCTAAGAGTTCTCTCAATCACTATGTATAAATATGCACATTCCAAACAAGAATAGGTGTCTTATCTACATTTGAGAGACTTGTCTCTAGTTGAGCTCCTGATAACCCACTTTAACCAGATCCAATACTTGTTAACAGGCAAGGTGATCGAAATGGGACGTTACATTAAAAACATTAAACAAAAAAAAATCAAAGGCAATAATCATTTAACGAAGAGCAACATGTGATGTATCATCGGATAATTCATAAATTTTCAAAAGAACTGGTATACCAGTAAAACAGAACCCAAAATTTCAGAAGAACACGTACATCGACCTTACACCAACTTATTCACATATTTTCAACCTCTTAATTACGGACACCACTTACAGACATAATATTTGTGAGAAGTATCATTGGATGACAATTATAGATAGTCGGTGACACAGTATCCTGCTTTTAATTGGGCACTGAACAACAAAGTTGCTCATATATATTCGTAGCTGACGTGCAGCAACAACGTTGTAGAAACTGCTGCCATAACCACCAGCTATTTGGCGATACGGTGCGAATTAAGTGAGTGTGGATCTCATGCCGCAACAACCTTCTATGAATTTCATTGTGAGAGTGATGATGATATTTGAAAGTGTGTAATTCACCACCGTGGTAAGTATGTCATATTAAGAATATATAATGTACAATGGGTAGTATACAATGAATTTAGGTTATCCTATTTATGTACATGATCAATCTAAAATCAATCATGATCAATAAGTATATTTTATCACCCCCTTCAAGTTAAGCATAAGATTACAAGATACGCAGAGCTTGGAACGAAAAAAAGGAGAATTAGACAGACCCTTAGTGAAAATGTCAGCGACTTGCAAGGAATTCGGAACATGACCCACACGAAACTTGCTAGATGCAACCAATTCACGGACGAAATGGTAGTCAATATCGATGTTCTTAGCCCACTTATGAGCAATAGGGTTTTAGGGGAAAAAGATGGCACTGCTGTTGTCACAAAACAAAAGAGGAGTTTAGCGAAGAGGCATTCAAAGTTCCCAGAGCAAATTTCCCAACCAAGCCAGCTTTGCACCAGTATTTTCATAGCTCAATATTCAGACTCATAACTAGATCGAGAAACAGTGGGTTGCTTCTTGGCACTCCAAGAGACAAGATTGCAGCCAACAAAAATAACATAGCCATACGTGGATTGACGAGTCTCGAGGCATCGAGCCCAATCTGCATCAGAGTAGCCCAAGATGGAGAGAGAAATCGAGATCATCCGAAAGGAAAGAGCATAATAGAGCGTGCCACGAACATATCGAAGAATGCGAGTGACAGCCTGGTAATGATCATCCAGATGTGCCTGTAAAAACTGGATAACAGAGTTGATCGCAAAGGCAAGATTGGGACGAGAAAGGGTTAAGTACTACAAGGCACCAACAAGCAATTGATAGAGTATAAGGTTCGAGAACTCCGGACTTGAGAAACTCAAAATCTACGAACCAAGAACAAAAGGGAGTGGAAACAGGAGAAGCATTTGTCATCCCTGTATGTTGTAGAATCTCCATAGCATACTTAGCTAGACCCAAGAACAATCATGAAGAAGACCGAGTCACTTCCAAACCCAGAAAATAGTGGAGTGGACCAAGATCCTTGATTGCAAACTCAGTGTGAGTTCGTAAAATAAACCAACGAATGAGAGCAAGGTCATTGCTGGTAAGGATAATGTCATTCACATACACGAGAAGATATATAACCTTCGATCCCTGAAAGAATACGAAAACATGTATCTGTCGAGCAACATCAAAAACCTAGTCGACATAGGTAGGAGCTGAAGCGATGAAACCATGCTTGGGGTGCCTGTTTAAGACCATAAATGGCTTTGCGAAACAGTGGACATGATCAGGATGTTCTGGATCAATGTAACCAGGTGGATGCTTCATATAGACAGGCATGTCTAGAAAACCGTTGAGGAATGCATTCTTTACGCCCAACTGATGAAGACGCCAATTAAAGCTTATTGCAAAGGAGAGAATAATCCGAATAGTGGAAGCCTTGACAACCAGAATGAAAGTGTGAGTGAAGTCAAATCCAGGAAGCTGAGAGAATGCTTGAGCCACAAGGTAAGCCTTGTACCGATCAATAGTACCATCATGACGATGCTTAGGGTGATAAACCCATCTGGAGCCAACAATGTAATACCATCTGGAGGGGAACAAGATCCCATGTACGTTGTTGCCGAAGAGCCTGGACTTCTTCATCCACAGTAGCTACCTAAAGCGGATCCTTAAGGGCAGAGAAAAATCCACGAGGTTCAGACTGAGCCATGAGCAACGCAAGAAATCCAGTGACTTCATAGTCGGAATAATCCTTGGCTTTACGAGTGCCTGTATGAGATCGAGTTTCCATGTGATGACTCAGTCTGGGTGGATATGGTGGTGGAGAAGTCGAATGAGATGATGCCAAAGGAGTCATCGTGGGAGAAGAATCTAGCAAACTCATATGCGATGAAATATGTGAACTAGCATGTGATGAAGCTATCCATATCCCATGCGATGGAGCTGGTGAATCAACGGGAGACGATGGTAGAGTTACGATAGAAACTTCTAAGTCTGGATCAAGAAAAATCGAGACATCCAAAGATTCATGGCAATAGATGTAACATCAAAAGTAGCTGGAAATGAAGTTACATCAAAACGAGCATGACGAGTGAGATAAATTTTATTTGTGACTGGATCTAGACACCAGAACCTCTTTTACTGAGGACTGTATCCGATAAAGATACAAGGGGTACTTCACAGAGCCAACTTGTGTGGAGAAAACAATCGAATGAAGGGAAATACTCTACACCCAAAATGATGAAAATATAAGTAGTCTAGATGACGTCCAAAGACCAGGAAAATGGTGAGACATTTTGGAGAATAGGCTTTGGAATTCTGTTAATAGTATAAGCGGCAGTGGAAAAAGCAGCATCCCAATAGGAGAGTGGCATGAGAGAATGAAAAAGCATAAAGAGCCCCATCTCTATGACATAACAATGTTTGCGTTCATCTCTACCATTTTGTTCTAGCGTAGACATGCAATATATCTAATGCAGAATTCCTTTATTGGAGAAATGAGATCGGAGTCGACCGTTTGTGAATTCAATTCCACCATCGCTTTGAAACACCTTGATAGTGCAAGAAAATTAAGTTTCCACAAGCTTTTGAAAATGTATAAAAGTGTCAAAGAAATCCGATTTTCTTTTCAAGGGATAAAACCAGGTAAATCTTGAAAAATCATCCACAAATATAGCATAGTATAAAAATCTACTCTCATATAGAATCGGGGCAGGGCCCCAGAAATCACAATGCACCAAAGCAAGCAAAGATTGGCCCGACGGGGATTGTCCATAAGAGAAAGCCTTTTTCCTCTAGCCATTTCACATGGCGAACAAAGTGAGGGTTTAGGCAACACGGAGGTGACCTTAACAAGGTTCAGCTTATTCAATAAGGAAATAACTGAAAAAGGAGTATGACCAATTCTAACACGTCAAATCTCAAAAGAAGCTTTATGAGTATTATTCTGAACATAAGCAGCAAAAGCAGCACCACCTTGTTCAAGCAGATATAAACCATGCTCACAATTCCCTTGGCCCACTACCTATTTTGTGGCTCATTTTTGTATGACAAACGAAGTCTCATCAAAACTGATAACAACATTCAAATCCCTGGTCAATTTAATATTGTAAATGAGGTTTTTCGTAACATCCAGAACAACCAAAACATCATGTAATAATAAGTCACAAGAAAACCGATGATTTCTAATGTGATCGAGTAATTGAAATAAGATGACCATTAGCAACAGTAATAGAACAATTACCATTATAAGGAACAATATTGTCAAGACCCGTTGATGAGAAGACACTGTGATTTTTTGCACCCGAGTCTATGTACCAATCGGAGGCAGCAATATTTTCCAAGGAAACCGACGATTAGAAAGCATCGGCAAGATTGGCATATTCTATCTGACGAGCACTTGAAAACCTAGAACAATCAGGAGCTACATGGACAAAGTGACTATGACACTTGGGGTTCAATCATTTTTTACCGCCGGAATTGAATCAATTGATGCGACTTCCACGAACGCGCGTGGTGGTTGACACATCGTGGGGTGACGCGTGTGTCACGCGCCCATGGTTCACGCCCACTGAATCTGAAGTTTTGAAGAATTGGAGTAGAGTTTGACGCAGTATAAAATGCCATAGAATTAGCCTGATTACCTGCAGTCGAATCGATTAGATTGAAAATTTCATGGCTTCTAGAATAGGCGACGACATCAGCGTATGAAGGCAAAGGATTTTGAGCCAGTTTAACGCCGACCCCAAAGCTCAAAGAAAAATCATCACCTTGTCCTTGGCCGAGACCTGCGATCCAACAGATGTAAGGTCGTCCAAAATTTCCTTGAAACGGCGATGAAACTCCAGCACCATGTCGAAGCCGCGATGAATGTTCAGAAATTCTTCACGAAGCTGAAGTTCTCTTGCCGTAAAGACATTGTTGAAGGCCGTCGTCAGAGTAATCCACATTTCTTGAACGGTTTTACAGTCGATCCTTTCACCCATGGGTTCTTCGGTGAGGGACAAACGAAGCAACGCCACGTGGTGTTTGTCTTGAGCGGTCCATGTTGCTGGCGTGAGAGGAGAGTCTCTGGTGGACCTTCCGGAGTTGCTGGAATTTTCAGATGAATCACTGGAAGCAGAAGCAGGGCACGGGAATGAGCCATCAAGAAACCCAAATAAACCATAGGATTCAAGAAGCACTTGGACTTGTGATTTCCACAACAGATAATTAGACGAGGTAAGCTTGATAGAAGCATATGAATTAAGGTAGTGTAGCTGAGGGGAGTAGCAGCCATGGAGAAAGAAAAAAATGGGAGTCCAAGATTTTAGAGAAAGGAGCGGGATGGATTATGGCAGGATTTGGATCACCCGCACAGTACCATGAAAGTGTGTAATTTACCACCGTGGTGAGTTTGTCATATTAAGAATATATAATGTACAATAGGCAGTATACAATGAATCTAGACTATCATATTTATGTACATGATCAATCTAAAATCAATCATGATCAGTCAGCATATTTTATCAATATGAATCTCCTTGCGAAAACTATGGATTGCAAAAAAAAATTAGAAGCACTCTTCACGAAAGTTGATCGGAACACCCTTTTGAAATCAAGAATACACAAACGAAATCTAGTAAAAAATACAAGGAATTAATTCCATAGAACCTAAACGCTTGTTGCACCAAAATTAACACAAAGAATTCCAACAGTTTTAAGCACTAATCTTAAATGGACAAATCTAACGGTTTAAGCAAATAGTATAAACTCAAAATCTAAATATGTGATGTATTAAATGTGTATAAATTCGTCCATGGTCACCCCTATTTATAGGTAGAGTTCGGCCAGTACAAATCAGAAGAAAAAAACAGGATTTGGTAATTCATGTCAGAAACTGGAATAAATTACGGCAGTTTTAAGAAGGGAAAACATGTCTAACTCAAATACCTAATTTAAATCTACATGATGACCAAATTCATCCAAATAAATCAATCCAAATATTGGATGAATTCTTGAAGGAATATGTCTTATCTAAACTTACCAAATCTAATCAAATCAGAACCAAATATTCTAAACCCTGATTAGAATATAGGCGAAACTCTTCTAACCCAACATGGCCAAGTTTATGAACTTTATTCATAATAATAAAAAAATAAACTAAAATGATCACACTACATTTTAATAAAAGCTCAATAAAAAAGCATAGTATTATCTTTCTAAAATTCTAATCTAATAATAAATTAAGAAACCTAAAGGTTGGGTTTTTGGGGAGTGAGAAAAGCGCACGATTCAATCCACTTGGTTGTATATATAGGTTGACCCATAAATTCTTACAACCCGGTTTGATCAATATTTATTGGCCTGCAAATTTGGCTTAATTTGCATCTTACACACTCATTTCACCATAAACACTGGTGAAACTCACTTTCGGATACTCCATCTGTACCAACTTAAATTGCACACTAACTATTTGACAATATTCTCTATTAAGTTTTGACCGCATATTTGGGTAAATATAAAAACAATAATAATATCGTATGTGATATTGTCGGATTCGTCATAACAAGTAGTTTTTTAAAAGTAACTTTTTGTTTGCCGTTATTATACGTAGTTAAACATATTAACGATTAGGCAAGTTTCTCGATGAGTGTGAAAAATATTCTGTGCAATTTGAATTAGAACGGGGGAGTACCTGCTATTGCTGGATGGTATACAGTACTCACCAAAATTCATCAACACTCCAACATTTTTAAATATGATTGGTGTATATATACATATATATTTTTTTAAATATATTTTTTTATGTATCCATAGAAATATAATTTTTTTAAACATATAAAATTTTGAATAATTGGTAGCCGAATTATAAAATTGAAAAAACAATAACATTAATGAAAATAATGAACATAATAACCTTAGAGAAATCATAATAAATTACAAACTAAATAATAAAACATTCATAATTAAAACTACAAACTACAAAAAAAATCGTAATGAAGGAGAGAAAAATAGAATTTGGAAGAGATGTAATAAATGTATCAATATTGATCTCTATTTCTAGAAAAAAAATTAAAAGAATTTGTGTTATTTTTTAATTATATTTTTTTGAAGATAATTCTGTTTTACCCATTTAAATTCATTGGAGCAAAAATACAAATTAGGAATGCACATGTCACAATACTATTGGTAGTATACAATTTATGCCCTTAAAATCTCCAACTCATCAATGGAGACCCACCCATGTGTTGAGTTGAAAGGGTTTTGGAGTGTGTTAAAATACACTCCCTCTCCTTGTGTCTCCCTCTTTTCTCCCACCCACAGTTGTCAAAAACCCCCCTCTCCGACCCTCTGTTTTAAGTGCTCTTAGTAGTTGCTATTGTGGTACTTTTAAAAAGATTGATTCAATTTAAAACTCCCTCCAATTTCAACATCAGGATTGGAGCTATTACCGGAGGGAACAATTAGGGTATGTTGGTTGGAGTTGTGCTTATAAACAAAAACTCATTTTAAAAGTCAAGAGAAACCAGTTTATACGTTTTCCCCAAAAATAACTTTAAAATAAACGGTTTTTAAGAGTTTACCAAACACTAATACTTATAAGGCCGGTCAAACACACCTTGGTTCATTCAGCTTTGGCACATAAGCTTATAAGTTACAACTGCATACATATTATCTAGACAGTTTACATAATTCATCTTCAGCACATACGCTTACAAGTTACAGCTGCACACATATTATCTGGACAAAGTTCATATAAATCAGCTTAGCACATACGCTTACAAGTTGCACAACATAAAGACCCAAAGAGTGGCCGTTCAGGAACATGACAGCAATACCTATGCTTATTATAATTAATGCATCTAGAAATTTCCTTCTGACTGCATAATCTAACAGGGCCTTGAACTTGCGGTATCTTGGAAAGGGCAGATCCAGAACCATCATCACCTAGGAGAAAGACTACAATGTAAGTTTCCGTTGGGATATATAGTGCTTTCATCTATTAGGGTAACCACGGAGAAGATACTATTCAAATTTCAAATCCACAGCACATTCGCAATACATACCTGAATGTAATTTTGACCAAATTCCACCTCCAACTTGTGGTTACTAACCATCTAAACATCATCAAACTGCAGGCAAGAACACCTCAGAAAATCTAAACAAAGATATTAAATTGCTCCAGATAAAGGATAAATGGTTTTCATCAGGCAAGTCACAGTTTATGGAATCTTAAGAGAGGAAAAAAACGGAATGACTGGACAAATCTGAACTGAACCCAGCCGGTTAATTATTCTCATCATGCAAAATGTGGCAGATAGTCTCACTCAGCTGAAGGAAGAATGCCATCAACAATGCCCAATTACATAGCCTACTTTCAATTGGAATTTATTCAGTGTAATTGACAATAGAAACTAAATAAGATCCTGCATTGAAAGGCAATGTAGTGATTGGCTAGTTGGCATCAAATTGTCTAAAGATGCATATACAAGATATGTAAAGCAAACATGCAATACTACATTTTAAGGACCATAATGCTACCTAGATATAGAGCATGGTAAAATTTGCATTAAAAAGATAAGAACATTTTAGGAATTAGAACTAGATCTACATCACCTATTGTTGGGTGTCTTTCTCATCAGGAATTCAAGAAGTTTTCACTGAATCATCAACCAAGGACACGAGAGTCATTCTGCATCTGAATACTCATCAACAAGCTGCTCCAGACCATTTTTAGGTTGAGAAATCCCTGCAGTTGCAACTGTCTGAGCCTCGTGAACATCTGCAGCAGTTGTTTTTTCTGATTCAACCTCTCCACTACCTTGAACTTCAATTACAGAATCTTTATGCATCATCCCAGGCTCCGCCACAAAATTTTCAGCATGTGTAGCAACAAGACTAGCCACTTGCAGAGAATTGCCAGGACATTTGGTAGTATTATCACAGTTTTCAGACTCATTTTCAGCATTTGGAACATCTCTGCTCACAGTTTCAAGCACAGAATCAGAGGGCAATGTCCTTTCGTCCGAACTCCGGGCATTAGCTAAACCATGTGCTAGAACAAAGTCATTCTCATTCTTGGCTTCTACTGGATCTGCTTTCTCCTTAGTAACCTCAGAAACTTCCTGCTTTTGAACAAAGGACTCTGAGATTAAACTGTTATTCTCTCGACGGTCAGCATGGTCATTCCATTCTTTGTTTTCTGTGTTGCTCATATCTACTTGGCCAACCACTGGTGCCATTGTTCCCAAGGTCGGAAGTGGCGTTTCTTGTGAACTCTTGGTCACAGTCAATTGCTCCAGCACTGGGACCTTGTTGAGACCAGTAGCTTTGCTCTCAGAATCATCTACATATTTCTTTTCATTGGAAGCCTCCATATTACTTGGAAGACTCCCCGAGATAGGAACATTTTCATTATTCTCCTGCTCTTCTGCCACTTTATCAAAATGGTGATCAGAGCTAGGAGCAGCTATATTCTCATTCACAAATACTGAGGTTCGGGGACCATCAAATTGACCTTTTTGCTCAACTTTCTTTGAACCATCCTCTCCAAGTATTTCTGGCTCAGAGACACAGCTTGATCCTTTCACAGCAGATTGGACAATTGCTGAAGTAGACTGTGAGTTCTCCTCCGAGGGACTACTTGTAGACAACTGAGATCTGGAGCCACGAAATTCACTGGCAGCTAGTACTTTGCTTTCAACTTCCGTCATATCTCGTTCATTAGATACACTGCTAAGACCTCCCAAGGGAACATTGGAAAATTCTACAGATTTAGCTTCTGTTGGGGGAGTTGACACAGCGGTAGCCCCTTGGAGCAGTTCCTTATCAGCCATTACTTTATTTATTGCATTCACCTCATTTCCTACGTGCAATATGTCAGAAGCTGGAGTCACTGAACTCGACCCCCTTCCCATTTCACTAACAGATTTATCTTTGCTCATATCACCTGCAAGTTCAGCTGCATTTAGTCCAAAACTCATAGCAGTCCTATCTGATTGAACATCAGTCTCTTTCTCTGCCTTGTTCTCCCGATCAATATTCCGAGCCACACCAGCTAAAGAATCTTCACTGTGACAGACGCTGGAGCTAACAATGTTTGATGCATGGACACTTCCAGCATTATCTTCATTTTCTGCCTGGATATCTGATTTCGAAATTACAGCAGTCGTATCTAATTGAACATCTGTCTCTTTCAGAACTTCATTCTTCTGAGTCGCATCCTTGATCTCACTAACTAAGGGATCTGGATTGGTTTTTGGATCCCCTGACTCTACACCATTCATCATGTCAGCATCAACCTGCTCAGAAACTGCAACCAATCCAGAAATTACCACACTCGCATCAGAATGACCATCAGTCTCCCTTGAAGCTATAATTGCCTCATGTATATTACGGCTTCCATCAATGGATGCACCTACATTATTTGAAGGTGCACCTGACTCCTTATCATTTTCCTTATAAGATTCACCACCACTGGTTGGTTTAGAGACCATGTGATCCTGCTCCACTTCACTGGCAAGGGTTGGGCCAGTATCTGGCATCATCAAAGATGGATCAGATTGCACGAGGTTCATCTGTTTCTGAGCTTTTTCTTCATGCAGGTTCTTAAAACTCGGAGTTTCATTATCTCTGACAACTTTACTTTCTTCAATAGTATCAGAATCAGCAAGTACTTTAGAGACATCAGGACTAACATTGACAATCTGTCTAGGAGCTTCAATTTCAGGATTATCATTACGTATTTGGCCAATGGGAAGAAAAATAGCATATTCAGATGGCAAGGACTGATGAGAGTTTGTTAGCTTCGGAGTCTCATTCTCGTCATGAACTTTGCTGCCTGGCACCATAGGAGCTCCACTGATTTGAGATACCCCAGTGCAAGCACCATCTGTCAGTTTCTCAGCTTGATTCTCCTTCTTGTCTTCAAGAACTGGTTGAAGAATGGAGCTTACTAGGTTCGGAGATGCATCAAACAGGACTTTTTTTGCCGAGTTTGCACTTTCATCTTTTGACCTACTATTCGACACTTGTGTAACGGCAGGATTGGAAATGCTTGGAGAATCACCCGAACTGAGAGCACCTGACTGATTCAAAAGATCTTGCTCCTGCTTACTCCTTCGGGTGGGTCTCCTAACTACGTTGACCCTGGATTTTTTTTCTGGAACTTCCACAAGCTTTGGATCCTCGACAGTTGACACTTCGAAAGTAGCAGGTGCTTCTGGATTCTGCCTTTTTCCTCTGTGTGTAGGCACCTCTACTCCACTTTGAGCCTTCTGCGCTAGCCCTCGCCCTCGCCCTCGCCCTCGTCCTCTACCCTGCTTGGGGACAGAGTCAGTAAGAGCTACTGCTTGCGGGACAGAAACAGTTGAAGGAAATGAAAGGACTGGTACTGGATTATGAGAAGGAGAACTCATGACAACAGGATCCTGCGTATCACCACCCATATTTGAAGAGCCCAGAGGAGCAGGACCTTGAGTTAATGAGAAGTTGGAAGCACGAGTTGTCACCCCGGAGCCAGAAAGAACATCAGATGCAGCTGCTGTTGACTGATTCAGAGCTGGCAGTTCTTGAGGTCCCAAAGAACCAGAACATGCATCAGCACTAGGTTGTATTGACTGACCGAGAACCTGTACTTGAGATCCAGAATCAGATTTACTTGTGTTGGAAGCTGAAAAAGGAGCAACCTGGGAAATCAAATATGATTTATCAGTAGTTTCCAGCACCTCGGAATGTTGAGCAACAGGATCGGGATTGCCAACTCCTGGGGAATTCAAAGCTACTTCTCCCTTGGCTTCGAATTGAATGCTAACTGCAG
>JAULKM010101248.1:0-10233 GCA_032355605.1 Rubia tinctorum | reverse complement strand
ATTAGTGGATTTATTCTGAACTGGGCCAGGCCCCGCAGACGTAGGTGGATTTCACCAAACTGTGTAACCAAGTCGTGTGTCTCGTGTTTATTTACTTTACATATTTGGTTAGGTTAGACTACATTGGAACATAGGTTTTCTAGTTAACGCCTAAAACGGTAAAACCAGTTTTTCAGTCAGGGATTCATCTCTGTGGCGGTCGAGACCAAAAAGGCCGACGAGAAGCGGATTTATGGCGGCGTTGGTGGAAAGTGGGGTTGCAGAGGATTTGACCGACGAAGGATTTCAAAGGCGGGATGACGATGGTGGAAAGTGGAGTTGCAGAGGGGTAAATTTGGCATTTTGAACAACTTAAATTTTTCGTTCCATTTTCTTTCTCTGCAGCTTCAATAGGTAGGGGTGTTCAAAATTTTCCATATGGGTCGGGTCAATGTCCTATTTAGGTCGACTGGGTCGGGTCAAAATGGGCCGGGTCACATTTTGACCCAAGTCGACCCATTTTGACCTATTAGCAATTTTACCCCATTTTCTTTTAAAAAATCAATAAAAAATTAGTTTAACACAACATATCCACCATTAATTTACTTCATAAACAAGTTTAACATTCTTGAAAATATATATTTAGAAATCTAAAAATAATTTAGTAAAACTAATATTGATTATAAAAACTATATTGATTAATATATGAAATATATATTCATAATTATATAAATAAATTTTAGTAAAATTTAAAATATTATTTCAAATATTAAAAGTATTCTAACTAAGTAAAAGGAAAATAATTGTATTTTTATTTATTAAGTTAATAATATATAACTAAAAATAAAATAAAATATTCTTATTTTAAATTATATAAAAATAAATCATAATTTTATTTAAATTTTCACTATTATTACATTTAAAATTTATTTATTTTATTTAAATAAATTATAAAAAAACTACTATTTTAAATATAATTTTGGTTGTTTTGGCTCGATTTGGGGTTACTCATGACTCATTCCGACCCGACCCATTCGATCCAAAATTTTGGATCGAACATCTGATCTGCCTTGACCGATGACAACCCTATCAATAGGGACAGGAGGAGTAACATTTGTTTGACCTTTTAATTTATTAAAGAAATTCAGTAAAAACACCCAACTTCAAACAAATACTATTGTAATATTTTTACAAGTATCACCTTAGGTGACATTGCATTAGATATAGTGTAACTTTTCAAAATTTTGGTATCACTTTTCAATATTTAGATAACACTTTTTAAAGGTTTAATTAACACTTTTTAAGTTATTGTAATATTATAATAAGTATTGCGAGAAAAATGCCTTGCAAAGTGTTTTGAATAGATCTGATTTAGAGCATTTCAATAGTCTCGAGACATTTTGGGTTCAGCCGTTTTAATGTTTTTTTAAAAATTATCAATGTAATGGTGTTTTTGAACATTTCTATTAATCAGTCACTGTAAGTGAGTCATGCATGCATTGACAAATTTGAATTTATACTGGGTCAAAATTCAGTGACTAAAGAATCTTAATTAATATTTTGTACTACATAGAGTCAGTTTTGGTCAATTAATAAATTATAGGGTAAATATTATTCTTTTTAATTTAAATACTCTAATTTCAAATTAAATGTTATATTTTTAATTTTTAATTTTCAATATTATAATTATAATTTTTTATATTCAAACATATCTTATTATAATTTAATTTAAAATATTAATATTTAAATTAAAATTGTTAGGGTTAGTGTTTAAATTTATTAATATTTAAATTTAAAAGATACATCAATTTCAATACTACTACTCCTGCACATTTCAAATTCTTTTTTTTTTAATTTTTTGTATTGCCCAAGGGTATTAATTCACAACAAGGCGTTGGTTGTGCAGCGCACGGCTAAGTGAGAGAGTTCTTAAATATTCAAATGAATGAAGTTTCAAAGCTCATCAGATTTTAAAAGGTTCAAATGGTGGTTTCCATAGTTTAATTCTAGAGTAGGATGTTTGTATATCATTTTGATTGATTTTATGTAATCTTCCCTAAAAGGAATACAAACTAAGCATATCCGAAAACTTTACTTTACTTGCTATAAATTTCATACTCCCTTCGTCCCATTTAAACTACACACCATGATTTTTAGCAGTTGACTTGAAAAACATTTGATCATTCATATAGTTCATTAAAAATAATTGAAAATTATGAAAATTTAATATTTAAAAAGTATATGTTATGATGAATTTAACACTGTATATCACACGATAGTATTTATACTAATATATTGATTCAATTTTGGGATCAAAGTTAAGAAATTTTGACTAAATGAATAGTTAAATTGCAATTTGAAATGAGATGGGGTAGTATTAAACTTATCACAACACTATAACACGTATTATATATACTACTCCCTTCGTCCCTGTTAGAGTCCCACACTGGTGGTTGACAGTCACATAACTCAATATATAAGATTATGAGTTACCCCTACATAATACCAATTGATTTTATGATAGGAGCCCATGATTCTAATATGGTATCAGAGCCCAAGGTTGACCCGTTACCCCCTTCTGCCCACGTTTGCGCGATGATTCATATCGCTGCACGTGAGGGGGCGTGTTAGAGTCTCACATTGGTGGTTGACAGTCACATAACTCAATATATAAGATTATGGGTTACCCCTATATAGTACCAATTGGTTTTATGATAAGAGTCCATGATTCTAATAGTCCCATAGAAAACTTCCTATTTTCCTTTTTGGTATGTCCCATTAAAAATTTCATATTTTAACTCATTCCTTTTTTAATATAATTTAGTGGCTACAATACCACCACGCCTAATGAAACCAAAAAGTAGCTCAAATCTCCTCTTTCTCATTAGCCAACTCAACACCCCTAATTGGGCATGCAAAAAGTAAATATGCGAGTTTCTATGGAGTGAGTAATATATTGCATTAAATCTAACACAATACCTTTTATTATCAACAATATTCAATTTTTTTCATGTTAGGTTTAACCACGAATAAGTTTAGTTACGTATAATAATAGTATATAAAATTTACAAGTTACTATAAATCTAATTTTATCTCACAGTCATACTAATATAATTTATTAACTATTTAAAATTTATAATCAAATACTTCCTCCGTTACACAACTATTGGCCACTTTTCTATTTTAACTAAATAACACCCGTGCTTTGCACGAACGTAAATTTGAATATTATTATATAATAAATATATATGTTTAATATTATTTAACTAGTTGATAAAAATATTAATAAATACCACTTTAGCAAAATAATATTATCGCTATCAGTATTGCATGCATACAGATTTCATAGAATATGAAAAATGTTAGAGTTTTGAAGATCTGATTGTAATATCGTGTCATTGCACGGTTTATGATAATTTTATTATTATTATTATCATAAATTTTTTTACAAAATTTTAAAAAAATTTAAATTAGATGATAGTTTTTACTAATTAAACTTTGAGTTATAGATGTCTATTTTCTTCTTCTTCCAATAAAATTTTAATATATTGTGATTAATTGATAATATTGTGATATTTTTGATCAAAAAAGATATTATAGAGAAGATCATGTTTTTATTAAACATTTTAGGAAAGACCGTAAAAAAAACTTCCATGGTCAACAAATATTGTACTTCGTGAAAGGTTGAAATTTTTTGGTAGCACCAGTGGTTCAACCATGCATGGTCAAATGTAATGGGAGATAATTTATAATGATAAAAAAAAATTATGTATATTAGATCTAAAAATTTTAAGGCAAAGTTTTGGGAAAAACCATCTTTCCATAAGCATGTGGAAAGAAACGGTTGAATTAGAATTATAATAAGGTAAAGTATTTTAGGTGAAATATTAAAAATTTATTATATAACGTGCAGTACCTATAAGTTTATGACCTGAATTGTAATCCAAAATCTTTATGTTGATTTATTCTAATTTTCAATTTAAACTTTAGCATTTCCATAATTTAGGGAAATACCGTGTTTCAAGAGACAGACTCAATTTTAAAATTAGGGATATTGTAAAAAATTAATGATTAATTGATTGAAGTAGGAATATATAAAATATAAAATTTAAATTTTGATCCAAAAAATCTATAAATTCATCATCTTAGATTAAAAAAATTTGCATTAAATTATCAATATTTTATAATTATTAATTATACATATAAAAAGTTAAAATTTATGATATTCCAAATTTAATATTAATATTAAAATATAATATACTTTAATGCATTAAATTTTTATGACAAAATCTTGAGAAAGACCGTCTTTCCATAGGCATATGGAAAAATGGAATTAAAATAGAATTATAGAAAAGTAAAAGGTAATAGTTGCAATATTAAAAAAAATTATGCAACGTGCAGTAGTTATAAGTTTATGACCCGATTAATGCAATCCAAAAATTTTATCTTCATTTCTTCTAATTTGCAATTTAAACCTTGGTCTTTCCATAACTTATGGAAAGATGGTCTTTCAAGGGACGAACTCTTTTTTTAATACTATTACCAATCACATATTGATATGTACTAAAATATGTCATTTCTAAATATTAGTTAACAAAAATAAAATAAAGTCGCATAAATAGACAAAGTCTTGGGAAAAATCGTCTTCCCATAGGTATATGGAAAGACGAGATTGAATTAGAATTATAGAAAGATAAAAGATTTTAGTTTCATTATTAAAAATTTATTATGCAACGTGCTGTAGTTATAAGTTTATGACTCGATTAATGCAATCCAAAAATTTTATCTTGATTTCTTCTAATTTGTATTTTAAACCTTGGTTTTTCCAAAACTTATGGAAAAACGGTCTTTCAAGAGACGAACTCATTTTTTTAATACTATTACCAACACATATTGATATGTACAAAATATTTCATTTCTAAATATTAGTTAAAAAAATAAAATAAAGTCGTATAAATAGACAAAGTCTTGGGAAACACCATTTTTTCATAGGCATATGGAAAGACGGGGTTGAATTAGAATTATAGAAAGGTAAAATGTTTTAATTTCAATATTAAAATATTTATTATGCAACTTTCAGTAGTTATAAGTTATTTTTATGACATGATTAATGCAATCCCAAAATTTTATCATGATTTCTTATGATTTGTAATTTAAACCTTGGTTTTTTTCATAATTTATGGAAGGACTGTCTTCAAGAGACAGACTTTAAAAAATTTGCAAATAAAATTTACAAAGTGTAAGATAAGCCATTAAAAGTATTTATAAATAAAATCTTCATTACTATATTTAATATTTATATAAAACATTTTATACTAATTTTTGTCTAAAAATTAAAATTTATTAGATACACTTATATATAAATAAAAGTTACTACATCTATTATTCAATTTGTTTAACATAGTAATTTTAGATATTTTTGTAGGCAAATTAAATTACGTGGAAAGAATTGATTGTAGTGAGTAAAAAAAAGAATAAGTAGATGAAAATGATTAACTTATTATCATGAAATGAAGTTTGATAATACTCCCTCCGTTTCTCTATTTGTGACACTTAACTTATTGGGATGTTTCTTTTTAAATGGCACGCTTTTAATTTTTGACAAAATTATTTCAATTTCATCCTCTCATTCTACTTTTTACTTTCTACATTCAAATTCATCCACTAATTTTATTTACCTAAATCCAAACACATATACCTATGGTGGCACCAATAGAGAAACAGAGAGAGTGTTAAAAAGATAAACCAAAATGGAAAGTGTATTAAATTTAAAATATATATTGTAAAAAATAAGTATTATGAAAGAATTTCCCCAACAAATAAAGATTGAGAATACAAAAAGAATTTGTACCCTCATAAATAGGGTATGATTAATTACCCATTAATTAAAAAACATTGAAATATAGAAAGAACATTGAAAATGTGGAAGTGATTTGCATTGTAAATTGGGGGATTTACTTTATAAAATATTATATTTTCAATTAATTTTAAAAAATGACATGAAATTATGTGCGAATGCCATGTGACAAGATTTTATGTGTGAATATCTTGTGGTAAAAATGATCTCTTTTAATATATATTATAGATTATAGATAGGCAGGCTCAGAAAACTGGGCGAGGCTAGTACTGCAGTATTAAAAGACTTTGGGATCTGAGCTTTCTGAAAATAAAAAGGGTGTTACCATGGCACGACATGTGTTTTACTAGGTTACACTCTAATACGTACACATACATGTATTATTTTTTTTATCTTTATTTGATTGAGAATTTATGTTTAGGCATTATAGTTTAGGTACTATTCAGGCCATGCATAGTGTTTAGGTAATCTCCCTCCCTCCTCTTCACCTAAAACCTAAGCCCGACCACCGCCCGCTGCCCGAATCTCACCGGAAAAGTTACTTTTCTTTTTTAGAAATGAAATTTGATTTTGTCGCTAGAAATGTCATCTTAATCTCGATTATTTGGTCAGAAATGTTTGTTTAAATCTCGATTGTTTGGGTTGTTTTAAGAAACTCAATTTTTCCGGCGACCTTTGTGTCGTAGTTTCATGAATCTGGCCGAAAATGTTGTTAGCGTTTGGTTTTCTGGTGATTCAATCAAGAGAAGAGGGAGAGGCGTCACCGGCGTTTGGCAGAGGAGGAAGAGGGGTGATCGGCGTTGGGCTAAAATGGGCTGGAGAGAAGGGGGACAATGGTGGAGGTGTTGCAGATGGAAGGACGGCGGGTGGAGACAATTGTGGTGGGCGGGCTGGTAAACTGTGGTGAAAGGCGGGTTTGGGAGGGAAAAATTGGGTAGTTAGGCTTTTCAATTTTTAATAAAAAAATTAATTTTTCAGATGCTGGGGAAGCACGGGTAGCTAGGGTGACAATTTTTAAATTAAAATTAATTTTTATTCCAAAAATTAATTTAAAATTAAATATTTAAATCTGAAAATTAAATTGAAATTAAATAGAATAATTTGAAAATATTGTTTGGATTAAATTAAAAAATAAAAATTAATTTTAAAAATTAATTTATACTTCAATATAATATTATAAAAATAAATTTCAAATTAAAAATAATACTTTAAAAATAACATTTAAATACAATAAACAAAAATAAATTTAAAGTAAATTTTGATGATAGTCCCATTTAATTATTATTTATTTTGTAAATAATAGAAATAAATAATTCTATATACTTATTTTTTAAATAAGTAGTTTGAAATTATGTATAATTATTTTCATATAGTTAACATTTTATTTCCTATATGTGTGATATATCAGTTGTTGTTTGATATGATGAGCGAATTGGATCCGTTTGACTCTACAAACGTTCGCGAAATAGCTTATCCGCGTATGCAGGAGTTGTTGTTTACCCGAATCCATTATCACGAGGAGTAGCGTAGACGCTATGAACTCTTTTATTATGTTCAATGCCATAACCCCTATATGATGCAATTTTCCTCTTACTCCCGATTAACACAGTAACACGTGCCTCCACATCCTTGTTAATATGCCAAGTACAAAGTAAATGCTTCGAGTCTGGAAACACCACTAGAATCGGCCTAATCAATCTGAGCTCACGATCTGTGACTACAACCTCAGGGACTGGTCCATCGACAAACAATCTTCTCATTTTGCGAAGAATCCACTCATAAGTATCTTCCGTTTCTTCGACGATAGTGGCAAAGGTGATCAGGAAATTCAGGTTACACAGAGACATGTCAACCATCTCAATCAAGGGCACGTCGTATCGATTCATCTTGTACGTTGAATCGATGTCCACGATCCATGTATAAGTCCGGAACGCCACAACAATTTAGGATGAGCCAAGAATAAATGGGTCAGAGTACCGCCAGGAGCTACCCGGTGGCTAGTTACATATCTGTTGGAGGTAGCCAGGTGCAAACAATTCTCATCTGTATTGCGCCCGCCTCGCTTTTTCTCCCATAGGCTGATCGCTCATTATATATTTTCCTAATGGTTTAATTCATGTTGAGAAATACATGGCTAAGGATCACATTGATATGCCTAGGAGCTGTCTCGACATCCGTCAATTCTCTTATCATTTCTTTCGCTTCAGCATGGGAGCCTGTTACTTTGTCTATTCCCCTCAGAGTACACTGAAAACTGGTGGTTGTGTGTCTCTCACTGAGGATCCTTGCATGGTTGAATGTTCCAACCCTCCCCTATTTTACTCTCTCGCTTAACAATCATGAAAGGTGAAAATCAACTTCTAGTCGACGTGTTACTTCTTTGGATGACATCTGAAGCGCTCATATTGACGGTTTTATCATTCCGACCCCGATTTTAAATACAATAAATCCTTAGGGGGCCATTATTGTTTTTCTTGTACGATGTCATGACAAGTTGAAATCCAACACGAAGGGCTGTCTGTTGCAGGTACAAATAAACTTCAATGTGACTCGGAAACACATTTGCTCTCACGAATTCTAAGTAACCATTATCACCCGGACCGCTCCATTTGAGTCATTGATATCCTTAAATTACAGTATAGAGCAAATAATTATTCTCATGTGATCTAAAAAAATTGACAAACAAAATATTGCCACACTTCATTCTAACAACTAATAAAAAATAAACTCTGCTTTCCTTAAAAACTGCATGACATCCACCTCCACATATTTAAATTAACATCATTCAAACTACTAGTAATGAAATATAGAACCACATCATTCTACAACCACATTTATAACCAATGGTCTATGCATCATTCTAATAATCACTAACAGACACCTACACATTTTTATGACTTACATAAACAAATAGTATTTTACTTTTACCAACTTTTCATGACAATTAGTATAACCACAATAAATTTGGTTATATCATCATTAGTCGAATCATATGTTTTATGTTATATTTGCCTAACAACAAGTGCACAAATATATAGTATATACTAAATTATGTATCAAATTTTCATTTTTACCCAAAATTTTTGTTTCATTTCATACTGCGGACCAAATCATACAAAAACATTAAAACAATTTAACTTATTCAAGTTTCTCATCTTCTCCTAAGTTTCGCACCAAATTTATTTTCCTTATAATTCTTTTCAAACTCAATTTTAAAACGAAATAACGTCTAAAACTACACCATGACTATCACACCGAACCCTTATTAATGTGCTATCGAATTAATTCATGTGCAAATGTTTCTTAAAAAAGACAAGTAACACCTACACATTTTATGATCTCTTTTTATATAATACTAGTTTAAGTAAGAATACTTTTTTTAATCATATTACGTTAAATTAACATATTATCAACTCTTAATCATGAAGTCTAGAACAAAATTAAATTCAACATAACTCTTTTCAATCTCAATTTTCAAAAAAAATAACATCTACGATTACACTGTGACCATCACACCAATTCCTTATTAATGTGCTACCCAATTAATTAATGTGTAGGTGGTTCTTAAAAATCACAGGAATCGACTAGACATTTTATGATATATTTTTTATATAATACTAATTTAAGGTAAGATTAATTTTTTTAATTTACGTAAAATTACCATATTATCAACTCTTAATGATGAAGTCTTGAACAATATTAAAATCAACATATGGAGCACCACATACAAAATAAAATGATATATAACTACATTTTAAATTTTAATAAAATGTCACATCTATTAATGATGAAATAAAATAAAAGCTTCTATTCAAACAACTAATAAGTCATAACTTAAAAATTAAATTAAAAAATGCATCATAAGACATGGAGTTTTGACCACCCAAAATGTAGAGTAAAAACTATAAAATGTTTAACATATCAAAAAATTTACAACCACTTTTATAGCCATTTTTGTTGCCGTTTTCAGATTAAATGGCATTAAATGTGGGGAGATTGGAGTTGGGAAAGAGATCCGAAAAAAGGAAAGGAAAATATGGAAAGGGAGCCGAAAAAGGGAATAGAAAGAGAAGAAAAAGGGCAACAGAAATGAGAACAGAAAAGAAAGCATAACCGGAAAAATAAAGAGGGAGAGCCGGAGAAAAAAAGAAAACTGGAGAGAGAAGGGAGAAGATCTAGGAAATGAGAGAAAAACCAGGGGAAGGGGAGGAGACCGGGGGAAGGAGAAGAAAACTGTGGAGGGGAAAGAGAACGGTGAGGGAGAAAAAAATCGGGGAGGGGAAGGAGAACAGTGAGGGAGAAGAGAACGGGGGAGGGGGGAAGAGAATGCGGAAAGAGAAGAGAACGGGGGAGGGAGAAAGAGAGTGGGAAAGGAGAAGGGAATGGGGGTGGAAAAA
>JAULKM010101247.1:0-10233 GCA_032355605.1 Rubia tinctorum | reverse complement strand
TGAATCTTGCTTTATGTCAAATATGCTCTATAGCTAAAATCAAGAGTCAAACCTATGCTGCCATACTCAAGAAAACAGAGGGAGTACATATTTCATATGTTAATCAATATATTATTTTTAATTAATAGTAGTTTTACAAAATTATTTGTATCTTTATAATTTTTTCAAGAATGTTAAAACTTGTTTGTGAAGGAAATTAATGTTGGATATGTTGCATTAAACTAATTTTTTAATTAATTTTTTTAAAAATAATTTATTCTCAAGAAAATTGGACTAAAATGCAAATGGGTCAAAACAGATTGATTTGGGTTAAAATCCTACCTGACTCAGACCCGATCAGATCCAAATTGAATTGACTCATTTGACCCAAACTAACCCGACTCAACCCGACTCAAATGGGTGGTTCTAAGAGTCCAAAAATTTTAAAGCCTATATAAGGCAATTGCTATAGTATTAGAAAAGAGGTTTTTAACTTCGCATATTTAACTTTGTTTGTGAGAAAAAAATCAAATTTAAAAGTTATTTTACTTCGGTTACTAGAAATCAAAGTTAAAGATGCATTTTTAAACTTAAGTTTGGAAAAGTTCCTGAAGTTAATAGTTACTCTCATCCAATATCGAGCAAAGGTATACACAATGTCAAGGAAGAGTGGGTCACCAAAAACTGCAATAAAGGCCATGCCGACGTCATGTAAAACGTCACTTAAACCTATTTGAGTTGGTTTTGACTTTGATTTCTTTCTTACTCTTGTCAATTTGATGGGAGTAGCGGGTAGAAGGTTTGACACTAATTTGTGCTCTATTGTAGAGGATCATACGAACAATTGGGGATTTAAGATTGAAGGCACATTGGCAAAGTAAGTAAATTAATGATTTCATGTTATTCTAATTATAGGCAAAGTGTTTAAACTTCAGCATTGTTGTTAATTTTATATAAAAAAACATGTACTTTACATAGCCCATATGAAAATTCAACGTAAAAACCAGTGTTATTTTGTTATTAGGATTTTAGATTTCAAATTAAGGTCTCAGATCGAATCATCTCTGATACCAATATAATATATATATATATATATATATAGAATGTTTTTATTAAATATAATATGAAAGACACACTAAAGTTTAACAAGAATAGGATTTTGAAGTATATAATGAAATTACCATTTATAATCTAACCTACAAGAAACCTAATTTTTATTTCCTTATTAATGCCACATAAGACTTATTAATTTGATATATTTGCATGTATATTTTCTCAAAAATACTAACTGCATTTAATCACTTCACTGGTGGAAAATGGTGATTAAATTAAGGTGGTTTTAACGTATTAGAGAAGGCACATTTCAGGTGCCTTCTCTGACTTTTTCTTTGATAGTTAATAATGATCAAAGGCAATTCAAAAACTACCTTTAATTAAGATCCAAATTCAATTCAAATCTGGAACTTGAATCGTAGGTCCTAAAAAAAGTACTTGGTTCCTGATAGCAAACACCACCAGTAAATTTAGGTCTGCAAATGAAACCCTTTTTTGAAACCATTCTGAAACCAATCTCACTTGTTTGAAATGAAGCCCCCGGCGAGAGGGATTTTTCCAAGTGGCGCATGGTGCGAGAGTATGGAGGCGACACGGCTGTGCGAGAGGAAACATGCGGAATGCTGAGAAAGGGACTAGGAGGCATGGGGGAGAAGTTTTAAAGGAGGTAGAAGGCAGAGAAAGGGAGAGGAGATCGTGAGATCTAAAGAAAAAAACCCAAGGGGGAGAAGACCCAAAAATATATGATTATATATATATAGTGGGTCAAAATGCCGAACAAATACGCCCCTTAAAAACGGTTTTACAATGGAACCGCATTTAATCAATTTTTAAAGGCAAAATCGGCTTTAATTAATTTAAAACCACTTTTAAAATGAATAGGTGTCCATGGAAGGTAGTTCCAAATTCAAAACTGAATTCAGACCCTAAATAAAGGCGGTTCCCTGAAAAATCAAAAAAACCGCATATGATCACTACTTTTAATCACCTATTTCACTACTGCTTAATATTCTAGCCGAAAGTTGTTATTTTAATTTTTGACAGTTTACAAAAGTGACATGGTTTTTAATTGAGAATTTTATTTTTATATAATTAATTTAAATTATTAAAGTCTAATTTTATATATATGTGTGTGTATATATATATATGATTAAAACCCTATGCATAGGTAGTTAATGGGATTGGCGATTAAGAACTAAAAATGAAGAGGTGCTATGTTGTTTTTATTTATTTTTCTAATACATCCATATTCTTTCCTATTTACTAATATCAAGTATTACGATATATATTAGAATATTCATAAATGTATAAAAATATATTAATTAATGACTATATTAAAATGTTAATTAATATAATTTATGTATATATTAGTATGCAAAATAAAGGATTTTCTTATTGTTTAAATAATTATAAATGAAAATAATATATACACACATATAACCTTTTATATTTCTACAGTTCAAATTCAACCCCATCATATACCTATATATATAATTCATTGGTATCAAAATAGATTAAGTTTTGGGAAATACCGTCTTTCCATATGCATATGGCAAGATGTGGTTGAATTAGAATTATAGATAGGTAAATGTTTTAGTTGAATATTAAAAAAATTATGCAATGTGTAGTTGGTGTAAGTTTATGACCCAATTAATGTAACCCAAATTTTTTTATCTTGATTTCTTCTAATTTGCAGTTTAAACTTTGTTATTTCAATAACCCATTGAAAGACCGTCTTGCAAGAGACGGAATCATCAAAATAAGAGATCGTAAACTAAATTGTCAAAAATATTATTATGAGGACCCAAATCCACGCGAGTGATATGGAAATATTTGAACATTCTCCCAATTAGAGACCCTGAGCGAATATCATTTAAATATATTTAAGAGATAATTATTGAAAGGGAGTCATAGAGGATGATTCTTCCCTATCAATTTGTGGATGTCATTCGCCGCTGCAGTTTCATCCAAAATCAAAGTTTTCAAACACTCAAAATCTGAATTAATTAAGTTCAAGGAAATTCACATTTTTTCCATTTATATTAATTACAATATTATTTTCATAGAGTATAAAATTAAATATTTGAACGAACTCACAATTAATAACTAAAGATGAAAAAAGATTACTTTTATTACTAATCGATGAATCTGAGCTTGTACTCCAGCACCACATCTTCCCCTACTCAATCCGCCCTTGGTTATTTTGTGTGCGGGTATGTTGACCTCTGTTGAAAGATATATCCCACGTTAATTTTTTAAGAACTAAATGACTTATACTCCCCCCGTCTCATTTCAACCTGCACACTTTAACTTTTATCAGTTGACTTGAAAATGTTTTACCCTTAATATCTTTCATTAAGAATGATTAAAAGTTGTAAAAAATTATATTGTGAAAATATATGTTATAACGAATCTAACGATGTATCACACAATAATATTTATACTTGTATACGAACTCAATTTTAGGGATAAAGTTAGAAAGTTTTGACAAAATAAATAGTTAAATTGCAGCTTGAGTCGTCTCCAGTTAGTGCCAAATAATTTTTAAGATGGAAACCGAAAATACCTTGAAATTTAACATGGTATCAGAGCCCAAGATGGGTTATTGGGCCGATGTGTGGATCCCGTTTAATTTGGCCCGATATGGGTCGTAGAGTATTTCCACATTGACACGTGACAGAGTGTGTTGAAAGGTATATCCAACATCGATTTATTAAGAACTAAATGACTTAAGTATAAGGTTTCGGTCACCTCCATTTAATGTCAATTAATTTCAAAATGAAAGTCCAAATTACCTTGAAATTTAACACCATCATTACATTTACTGAAGTTGAATAGCCTTCTATGTTTCATGCAATCTGCATTTTCTTCATTCAATGAATGTTGACGATAAAATTTAACGTTGATGACTCATTGAGATAAAGACTTCTTGTTTCGCAGTCGAAAGTCTGGACAAGTAGCCAGCGATTGTTGAATGCTCCCCACAACCACCAGCAACATCGTGATTAAAGGAAGTTTTTGGTGAAAAATAATAACAATGCGAATCCCAGATGGAGCCGGTGTGGATTCCTACGCCGTGCGTGCATGCACCGATGCACACTGTGCAAAACGACTAGTGCGGGAGAGACCCACACAGTTTTCTTTACTCCGAGTTGTTAATTTCAGACTTGAACCAATCAAAAGTCTAATGATAGTGCTAGTTAGTAAATTATATGCTCCATCCGGATCACTAAGATTGCCTCACTTAATTTTCACACATGAATTTAAAAAAGTAGAATTAGTGGTTGAAAATGCATTGAAAGAGTAAAAAGTAAATTGTGTGGATGAAAATAACCTAGAATTTGCCAAAAAGGGAAATGAGTCAACATTAAAAAACTATCCTAAAAAGAAAAGTGAGCCAATGTTACAAAATCGGAGCGAGTATATATTTTTTAAATCAGTTATTAAACTATGCATTTGTGAATATTTATTCAAGGGTAAAATAAATAAAGGGAAAAGTGCATAAATGACCACATTAAATTGAGAAAGTGCAGATATAACCCTGTAAAATCTGAAAGTGCAAAACTAACTCTAAGTTTTTGTAAAATTGTGCAGTTATACCAATTTTTTTTTCAATTCTGGAGTTGACTCAATGAAGTCAATGGTTGACCAAACATGAAAAGATAAAATTACCCTTATACTCACAACTGAAAATGTAATTGACAATTATACCCCTGAACTTCTTCTTCTTCATCTTCAACCACTCTAAATCCATTGGCCACCACTTGCAGCTGATCCGATGCCTCGCCGCCACCTGCACCCACTGCCACCACCTTCGACGCTCAGAAATCCCAGCCCAGCCCCGCCACCCATCTCCTATGCCCAAAAACCCTACCCGTCATCCAAGCCCCGTCGCCCACCCCCACCTACCCTAACTCCACCTCTCCGCCGTCATGCTCCACCTTAGCCTCACCACAATCTAGCCCTACGCACCATGACAGCCACCACCGACCCTATCCTGTTCCTCACCACTACAACCCCCTCCACCGCCGCGACAACAACCCCCGCTGCGCGCCACCTCCCCCTTCTTCTCTTTCTGCCATGACACAACCTACCGATTCTCGCCATACAACCCTGTTAGGTCACTGCCAAGCTCCGGCATCCCTACTTCGCTGCGAAACCTCTCACTGCTTTCTTTCTTGTCTTCTCTCTCTTGCTTCCGCTCTCTTCGAGCCCAGGTACTCTCTGATTATGATTTTGCATTGAATTTTGCACTTGTGTTTCCTTTTCTAGTATCTTTCCGCCTGGACAAATCCTGGCTACCCGGTGGCGTATACTACTAGTAAATTCTTGAAAAAAAGGACAACGCATGCCGCGAAATTCTACAGAGCTTGTAAAGAGCAATGATGTGAATGACTTTTGTCTGGCACAAAATGGTTGAAGATGAAGAAAAGGTAAGGGTAGGTGTGGTTGAAATAGGGGCGGCAGAGGAGAGGCAGCCAAATGCAAGGGTAAAATGAGGGTTTTTTATCCTTCTTTTATTTTAAATTTTTTAACAGGGATATAATCATCTTTTTGTTAAATTCTTGTCAAATTGACCGTTGACATTCTGGTCAACGAAGCCCAAAGTTATATTTTCACTTTCAAAATTGACAAGGTTATATCTGCACTTTCGAACAAACATAGGGTAAAAAAACACACTTATTTCATAAATAAAAGTTGCTCATCCAATCACGGATAGTGCTAGTTGGTCGCCTAGAACAAAACGATGGTGATTGTATGAATGTTAATGGGGGTGAGAAGTGTTGACTTCTAGAATACACAGTGGTAATCATTCCTCATTATTTTTTCCAATAACATATATTCACTACTGGAAAAATAGGTACATAGGCATCGGTACCTAAGTCCAGGGGGTAAGAAATCGGTGATGATTTTATGAGAAGAAAAAAAAGAAGATCAGTACCTATGTAAATATTCAGCACCGGGAACAAAGACACATGTGCCAAAATACCGGTGCCTACACCGGGAGAAATTTTACCGGTGCCAAAAACTGGTGCCAATGGTAAAAATGGTTGTGGAATTGGATTTTTTCTAGCACCAGTAGTGTTAATATTGGCAGAATACCGATATTGAAACCGATGCCTATGTTTTAATAGTGTTTTTGGCGTGTAAAATATGGTGGGAAAACCCTGGGATTGGTATGTTTGCAGTGTACCAGTGTCTATGTAGATTCATAGCACCAAAATGCAACGTACTGGTGTCAGAAAATGGTGCCTCTGAAAAAAAATCACAGGGATTTTTAAAAACTTTAGCACCCGTAGCATTTAAAAATAATGTATCGATGTTGATACAGTTCTTAAGACCGGAATAGTGATTTTGGAAGGTAAAATGACGTGGGAAAAATGTTAGCACCAGTACATAGGCATAATACCGGTGCTAGAAGAGCATTTAATGCTCACATACCACTATTCCTTGGCGGGTAAAAAGTATGTTTTTGGGAGAGAAGGTTCATTACTTGTTTCTTTTGGAGGGTTTTAACATTCAATGCTCAAATAAATACCCACAAAGGTTATATTTTAAATGATTTGGCATGTTATTGATGATGGAATATGTTACACATGATTTGTATGCATATATTTTGTGTATTTGATCATGTTAATGAGCCTTGCATGATGTAAAATATCTTGGATTTTTTTGCTAGATTTTTTGATGTCATTAATGCCATGTTACTATGTGAAACTATTGGATAAGTTTTAAATGTAGTAATGTGAGTTGTACGTTAAGGTTTTCCGAATTTATTTTGAATGTTTAAAATCTTGTGTAGCTATATTCATTGTGCGGAACTATAATTAATGCACATCCCTTAATTTGTAGAGATTGAACGTTCAATTGAGAGGCGTAACCATGTGTATTGCAATGTTAGTTGGTTGAGCAAAGAAAATGTTGTTTTGGTGGAGGAGTTTTTAGAGCATGCATTTGGTCGTGAGAAATGAGACTTTAGAGCGTGCATTTTGTCGTGATTGCAAGAATCATAACCGTGGCGGTGATAGAGACATGATGAAACTCAATTGGTTAGGAGAGAGTTTCATAAAGATTATTTGGTTGGGACGTTTCATGGTGAGAAGGCACCGCCGGAGGTGGTTGTAGGTAGTGATAGAGAGTGTTTCAAAAATGTAAATTTAAATGACATGTGTGAGGAGGTTGTCAATGAATTTAGGCGGAGGCCCGAGGCTTTGGAAATTTCTTAGGTGAGAATTAAGGACAGACCGTTGTATTGCGGTTGTAAGAAGGGAGACATGGTCATGTCATGTTTGATGGAATTGTTTATTATGAAAGTTGTTGGTTCATAGAGCGGCACTAGCTTGAATAAGTTGCTAAAGTTGTTGAATGAGAAGATTTCCTCTGGTAACGGGTTACTGGAAAACCTTTATGAACTGAAGAGAATTCTATGTTCGATGGGAATGGAGTATGAAAAAATACATGTTTGTTCCAACGATTGTGTTTTGTACGAGGGTGATTGGAAGAAGGAGGTGGGTTGCTCCTTATGCCAACAACTTTTAATTATTTTGAGGCTGAAGAATTTGTTCAAGAATGCCAGCGATACAAAGAACATGACGTGGTACATGAGAAGGGGTTTTCTTGAAGATGATGTGATTCGGCATCCAGCTGATGCCGATTAGTGGAAGAGATTTGATAAGAGGTATCCGGAATTCGCAAGTGAGCCTAAGAAGTTGAGGATAACTTTGTGTACTGATTGAATGAACTCGTTCTGAAACATAGTTCATGGCCGGTAATGCTGACTATATACAACATTCCACCGTATTTGTGCATGAAGAGGAAATTTGTCTTGATGCCATTGTTGATTTTTGGACCAAAACTGCCCAAAAATGACATCGATAAATATAAGATACCCCTGATAGAAATTTTGAAGGCACTATGGTCCGACAATGTCGATGTGTTCGATGGTTTTAGGGGATCAAATTTCAACTTGAAGGCAATGTTTTTTTGTACTATAAATGATTTTCCCGCATACAGAAACTTTTCAGGTAATGTGGTGAAGGGGCACAAGGCATGTCCTGTGTACGAAGTGTCCACTAACTTCCAATGGTTTAAGAATAATCGTAAGACAGTTTATTTGGATCACTAGAAATTTCTCCCGATGAAGCACAAATTGCATGAGGACACGTTACAGTTTGTTGGTGGGAAGGAGGTTAGGAAAGCGTCAAGACCATTGAAGTAGGTTGTCATCCACAACAAGGTGAAGAAATTGAATGTTGCTCTTAGGAAAAAAAGATGGAGAAGGTGGGGGCAACACATGATAGATCTTGGAAGAAGAGTTCAGTTTTCTTCGATTTACCTTACTAGAAGCATTTGGAGGTTTGACATTGTTTGGATGTAATGTACATTGAAAAGAATGTATGTGAGAGTTTGATTGAGACCTTACTTAACATTCCTGGAAAGATAAAGAACAACTTGAATGCCTTGAATGATTTGTTGGAGATTGGTATTCGGCTGGATCTAGCCTCGGAGGTGAGAGGGAAGTGAAGGTACTTGCATCCTGCCTTGTTCTCAGTGGACGCGAGGATATCAGTTTGTGAGTGTATCCAAGGAATGAAGGTACCATTAAAATACTCTTCTAATGTTAATCTCTTTGTGAATGATGATTTGCATATGAATGCCTTGAAATAGCAAGATTGTCACGTCCTAATGCAACAGTTTTTCCCGTTGCCACCCGCAGTGTTATGCAGGGAGGACATGCGATATAGCATTAAGAAACTGTGTTTTTTCTTCAACTTCATTTTCAGAATGAATATAAGTAGGTAAACGCTTGATGTGTTGGAGCGCGATGGGGTTTTAGTGTTACGTCGGTTGGAGAAGTACTATGCTCCGTCCTTCTTTAACATCATGGTTCACCTAGTTATTCATTTGGTTAGGGAAATTCGACCATACGGTCCAGTGGGAATGCATTTCATATACCCATTCGAGCGTCACATGGGTGTTTTCAAAAGTTACATTCACAATCGTAGCCGACTGGATGTGAGCATCGTGCAAAGGTAGTTGACCTAGGTGATCATTGAGTACTGTATTTTGAACTTAGTTTATAGGAGATCGATGGGATAACCTCAACAAGAGCACTTTGATAGGAAGAATGAGGTGGCACATTCAAAAGGTACACTTCACACACCTTTCAATGCAGAGTTGATGATAGTTCACTTGTATGTTTTACAGAATAGTAACGAGACTGAAATCTATGTTCAAGAGCACATGCCACATTTACAAGCACTATATCCAGATTGGCCTTTGAACAAAATAAAGTTGGAGCATTCTTCCACATTTGTGAATAGGTTTTATAATCGCTGCAATGTGGACAGCATGCCTAGTACATTTCGTGCCTTTACAAGAAGGCCAAACTGCACTGTCAGAAGATGTCGAGGGTATGACATTAATGGATTCAGTTTTGCAATAGCTAAGAAAGACAGCAAGAGAATGACACAAAATAGTGGTGTATACATTGAATCCAAATCGATGTGGCAAAACAGTGGTGTATACATTGAATAAATAAAATATTTATTCAATTGACCGTTAATGGATTTCCTATTAAGATTGGGGCTGAAACAGATCGCGGGAACTACGCCAAAAAATATTTCCTACAACAGTGCATTGGTTTCCATAATTTGACTATGATCCTACAAATTTTAGAAGCACTGACGGATTCAAAACTAAAAATGAAGGGGAGATACGTTGTGTCACGTGAAATTTTTCATTAATATTTTTTAATACATTCATATTTCTTCCTATTTACTAAAATTACATATAACACAATATAATTATTAATTAATGATAATATATAAAAATTAATATAAGATATAATATAATAAGTTTTATTTTATTATAAAATAACTATAAATAAGGTATTATAAAATTATATTAGTACGTAAAATAAGGGATTTTCTTTTAACCTATATAATTATTCAACAATTATAAAATGAAATATATATATATATATATATATATATATATATTTATATCACAGTAAGAGATTGTAAAATAATTTTTCAAAATAATTTTTGGAAGGAGCAGAATCAACGTGAATGACCTGAGAATAGTTTTTTTGAACAAGTTGGGGATATATATAGGCTCCCCCTACCATGAACATGAAAGAAAAAGGAGAACAGTATCTTGCCTATGGCATTACAGTAATCGAAGAAAAAGGTTGCAGGC